>JANBPK010001055.1:0-94112 GCA_027579435.1 Candolleomyces eurysporus
TTCCAGACGGGGTGGAGACTCCATCAGCGATAGCGGACTGGGAGCAATGCGAAGTAGTTTGATCATCATCGCTATCTTCAACGACATGGATAGTCGCATTCTGAGGAATTTCGGATGGCCTGGTGCGTTGTGGAACGAAGGGTAGGGCCTTTGTTGTACTACCACTTTTGGAGAGCTGAAGAGTTTCTAGCATGTGGTGGTCTCGGAGTCGACGTCGGCGTTCCCTTCGTCTGGAACTTCTGGTGGTACGAACGGTGGATTCAACGGCGAGTTGGAAAACGGTGTGTTGGTATAGAACACCGGGGTACGTGGATTGAGGTACGCGACTGATTGATCGTACGTGGAGACTGTCGTACTGAAGAGTGGAATAAACAAGGGGGACCCAACCTCCTGTAAGAAGTATTGGATGTGTAGTGTGGTGGGTGATAGATATCGGCACAAGCACACGGTCTCGAACATTCACTGTAAGGCGGCCCTCGTAGTAGGTGATAATCCCTGGATCAATGATGAAATAAGCCCGAGGATTTCGGCGTCGGTTACCGGAAGAATGTGAGAGGTGGTTCGGTTGTAATTGATATGGAGTTGTTCGATGATAGTCGCGCAAAGGACGGCTTCGTCTTTATTGTCTTCGCGTTCGAGAGTGAGAGTAAGTCGGACGGTACTAGGCATAAGCCGTAGCGAGTATACAAGTTATCGATGAATCTCGAGAACAAGCTGAAGAGCCTGTCCCGTTTCTCTGTTGGTATTTATACTAGTACATGAAGTCGAGTCATACTACTAGCTAGTCATTCTTAGTCCGTAATTATAAGTCATAAAAAGAAAAATGAGTCCTATAGACCCAACTCGACTAGTTCTTGAGTCACTTGTACTAACTTATCTAAAGTACTAGTAAAGCGAGTCATTATATCTACGAACTTGTCCTTTGGAGTCATGTTACCTGTAACATGAGGGGTGAAACCGAAGGTCTTCCGAATGTTTTCAAGCTTCCGGTGCTCGAATTTGAGCTCCCGAATGGCTCTCAATGCACAATTACAAATCCGCTCGCCTTCTACGACTTTGAAGGAGATATTCCAGATGGCTTCCAGAACATGGTCTGGAGCACGTCTCTGGTACCTGAAGAGGCAGAATCGTTCTTTAAGATATGGCCTCGTACGTATCGCTGGCCGACGAGCAGCCCCAACGCGCCTAACGAAGACTACGAAAGAATCAATACGTGAGTGTACACAGCTGAATATCTTTTGTCCTCCGCATTGGCATGATTATACTGAAGCCAACGTGATTCTCAGCCTGATGCGCGGAGACAAGGCACAACGTGGTTCTGTCCGCCAGCTCCGCGACCAAGTTGGTCGTTTGTTTACTTATCCCACTCCCGGCGAGACAGCTGTGCGTCAACGACCTTCTATGTGTGTTACCTTTTGCAGTATTCTCGACTACGAGGAGCAGCTCACCTTGGTCGATCATAGTTGGGATGAATTTTCGAACACAACCTTCCAAAGCAAAGGGAAGACGGGTTGGGAACCAATAAACGGCGGTGAGGGTGCACCCACAGCTCGTCTATGAGCACCGTCTTATGGATATCGCGATAGGGTCCATTGAAGCTCCACACAACACCGTCCACCTTCTCCTCGGCGGCCTTGGATATATGGTGCGTGACTCTTGGAGCTTACACTCATTTATTTTCGCTAAGCCCGCCATGGTTCCTTTTAGGCGAACGCCGACTACGCAGGTCTGTGTTTCACTTGCCTTCATTGAGTAAGAGACTCTGAAAATAAACTGAACGTTCCTATCAGGGTTCGATCCTATTTTCTATATCCACCACTGTAACATTGATCGAATTCTGGCCTTTTGGGAGTACACCTACAACGAGTTCTGGGTCGGAGAGGGATATTACCATAAGGATGGCGGTGAAAACGTTATACGGTTCAGTACGTGTGCCCCGGTTAGACTGCTTTTCCCGACCTAGCTCTGACATTGATCCAATCTAGCGCAATCCGGTGGACCCTCTGGGAGCGGAGCCGTTGAAGTCGACCAGTCGTCTCCTCTCCAGCCGTATCGGAGCACCAAGGGAGAGTATTGGATTCCCAAGCAGGCGCGGTTCTTGAACGCAAGCTCGAGTTTCGAACAAGGTAAGCAATTTGTCAATTTGCGACTTTCTTAAGATTTTTTGTGTGCGACACACCGTTCACCGAAAATTCAATAGGTTACACATATCCAGACCTGGTCGCAAAAGTTGGGCAAGAAGTGAAGCGGGTCAGGTTGACTGATCCTTTGCCCACCACTGACGAGGAAGTCCACATCTGTAGGGCGGTCTTGCAAGCCAGCTTCCCCTTGGCCCAGCCTAGAGAAGGAAAATTGGAACTCGGCGACGCCAAAAACGAAACCAGGGGAGGCGCCAACTCCAAGGTAGTCCCCAACTACCGCCATTTCTATGTCTTCGTCGAGCTTGTGGGGCACGCTTTCGGTGGGTCATACTCGCTCGAACTCGTTCACGAGGGGCAGGTGATCGCGTCCTTTGCGATCTTCTCGCGGGGTGATCAGACACAATGTGCTGCTTGCAGGGTGCAAAGAGAGGCTGGTGGGCTGGTCAAGGGCGTCGTCCATATCCCCGACGACGTCATAACCAGCATCATTGATTCTCGGTCTGACGAACTGTCCCGGCTACCCGATCAGGGGAAGCTTCCGGAGGTGGCTCGTGCCGTTAGGGAGAGTGTCCATGTGCGACTGGTTAATCCAGCAGGACATCTCCTGGCGGATGCTGTTGGACATAGTCGTGGATCCGATTCCGGAAGTGGCGAGGGGGCTGGTATTCCACTCGATGATGCGATCATCCCCAAGATAGAATTACAGTCTTGTCGCGCTGTTCGGAAGGAGTGGCCCGTGGAGCTTGAGGACGAGCCTGGAGAGGCGGCGCTGAGCTTCTTTGGTCATGTTGAATTCGGGGATTTGCTCACCAGCGACCATCAGTGGAGGAAGGCGTAAAGTACGGAATGTGGATTGAATGTTGCTCCTGAACCAATAGTCGACATAAGTGCTGACTAGAATGTGCCAAAGTATTCAGTAGACAATGTAACGGAACAAGGTCCCGGGGAAGCTACTAAAACTGCCCGTCTGTTCGAGGAGATGGAGGAATTACAAGGGAGATGAACATAGTGGGATATGTATTAAATCGTTTGTGTATGTTGCATCAGTAAAAAGTGGCGACCGCCGATACTAAGGATGCGTAATATCAAAATAATGCTAGCGCGCGGCGGATTGCGCACAAAGTAACTTTTTAAGTTAACTTGTCGTCGGTCTTCCCTGCGAAAAAAAGTTAGCTTGTCCGTGCCTCACTTGGGGCATTTTAACTTGGCGGTAAGTTAACGTGCCCCAGCCAAAGTACATCCCTGCTGTTAGCCCTGCTAAATCTCAATTCATGACTAGCCCTGGCTCTTTTCCCCTTGTTGCTCATGATTGTGGCCAGCGACTGCTGACGTCCCTGTTGTAGATATACATCCTCCTTTTCGGTTCCCGAACGATTCTTTCTCATGTATCGCTCTCCAATGTTTTGAGGTAAATGTGAGCACGATATTTTCACCTCAATTAATTTCCCCTTTCCCCTCACCTTTGCTCGCATCTCTTTTTTGCGTTCACTTTCATTTAATTATAATCCGCCTGGTCTCGTGCTGTCTCTACAATTGTTTGCATTCAAATACACCCATTTATATTTCCTTCGTGAGCCATCAGAGGCGGAGGAGTACAAACAACTTGCGTGTACAAATAAAGGAGTTGTGAGAGGTCAAAGTCAATGACGAAACATGAGCTTTGCTCTGGCAGACTTGGACGTAACTTGAGTGAGCTTGGACCTAACTTGGATCATCACACGGCGAACTTGGATGATCTTAGACTTAACTTGCACCTAACTTGCACCTCAAAACGACCAACTCGGCTCTTCAGCGAAACCGCATAGCACACAGATTGATAATTCACGTTTCTAAAAGACACAGTTCTACATACTGCATCTAGACTTGCCTCATATCTTCTCCTTCAGAGCTAGAAACAACATTCCCATCCTTGTCAACATAAACATACCAGCCAGGACTGTCCGAAAGGAGTCTTCAGCCTTCTAAAATTGTTTACAACAGAAAAATCCACCGTCTCTTGACGAAAATAGACTGTTTACTCTAGTTAAGAGAACAGTTTTGCATTAACTTGCTACTAACTTACGTTGCCTTGGGGTAGCTTGAGTGAGCTTGAAACGACCATCTGAACTTGAGTCGAAAAGTTAGAAAAAGTTAATTTTGTAAGGGGCAAGTTAAGGACGGAAAGTTACTTTGTGAATCACCCGCGCGGCGTAACCTCGCTGGCCGGATCTTTTTGCAGTTATCATTGCTAGAATAAAGCCCCGCGAAACGGAGCCAGAAATTAGACAGTATTGAGCAGGATCTCATTGCCTCGTAAACAAGACATCGCGTTCACGGCAAAATACTATCAAGAGGTTGCAGGCTACCGTTCTATCGAGGGCCGAAAAATCTTACTTTCTGCCAAATTCTTCGCTTGCGAGTATTGGACAACCACTTATGTCATTGTATAACCCCGGATTGCCAGCTCCACAATAAGAAGTAACGAGAGTGGGAGAAGATGGCCGTTCTTGAGGGGTCTCCATGCAAAACCATCCCGATATCTAAGACAAGAAACGCCTCGCTTTGCTACGGCTTTTGAGTGTGATGGAACACTAAGGTCGCATTTGCAGCCGCCCGATTGATCATTCGTTATAAGTTTTCAAACTATCGTGATGACAGGTACTAAATGCGACGCGCAATGCCAAGGTACACGGTTAGCGCTATGCGCATTGTGCAAGAGCATCATGAGATCTCCCGTTTGGATAAATTTGCCTCAATATCTTCTCCTTATAAGTTTTGCTGGTATCTTACGGAGGGCAAACTAGTTGGATTTCAGGAGATTTTCTACTGCCCCAGGTACAGGGACATTGAAGGATCGATTAAGGGGAGTGTAGATTGCGGTGTTGAGGTCGTAGAGATCTATGGTGTGGAGGGCCAATCACAAATAAAAATGAGGGAACGATAAAAGGAAACAAGACAAGCGATTCGGCTTGGAATTCAAAGAGAATGAGGACGACAGACGAAGGCACCTTTGGCGTCTTGAATCACACGCACGCGCCCCGGGTCGGCTTCGAGAACTTCTTCCAGTAATGTACGGCCGGGCAGGGAAGAGAGGCTGACAGATGCGATGTCATCGATCCAGCAGTTAGAGTAGGTGTTGCACAACTCGGTAGTGGGCTGAGGACGTGTGCACACCGGCTGTTCCTTATTGAGACCTTATGCCGGCAGAACGTCATGATTGACTAGTTTGGAACCTTGCGACTCTTTGACTTTTAGATCGCAACGCATGCTTGTAAAATATGGTGAAGTTTGTCCGAATCGAGGATTCCTCGTAGTAAATAACCTTTCGGTGAACAGCAGATTCATCCTACTCCAGTTTTATGGTGATAGCTGTTGAGATTGGTGCGAAGCTTTAACGATTACCATTGTGCACTATGGCCGCGTGACTCATGTCCGTCAGCACAAGCATGAGAAGCATGAACGCACATCGTCAAAAACATCAAGAAGTACAGTGAGAGCTACCGAAGGTGTCCATCTGAACCATTGGATAGCTTGATGGCAAACATATAGAAAGAGACAAAAATATTGAATGAAGGTTCAGGAGATGGGTTGAATCGTCTACTTGGAGTCAAAAGAAATAGGAATGACTGCATGGCCGGCCATCTTGCCCGTTTCACCGCCCTCTGGTGAGCGCTCTTCACGGAATTCGAGTCCATGGTTCGCGTAAAGCTGCAAGAGCCGCTCCCACCCATTTTGCTCAACGGTCCCCAAAAGATCATTTGGAGCTCCGACTGAGGCTTTGGAAGTTGTGAGGCGGATAGCATCCACAAGGGAGGCAATCGAGTTCATATAGTCGGGGTGCGTAGTTTTGTACTCCTCGATTCTTTCCTTCGCAAGCTCAACTTCGTCGGCTTCCGTGTATTGAGGAGAGATGACGTCGAAGATTCGGGTGACGTAGACGATGGCCTTTGCAATCCATTCCCTCACGACGTCCGAGGAAACAAGGGAAGAGTTTGGGACGACGTTCTGCGCCAGGCGTTGGTTCAACGCACACACATGTTGCAGAACATCGGAGTTCATGTTCCATGGCGACGTCTTGGATAAGCTTGGGACCAAGAGCTTAAGGAGAACCGGATTCCAAGTCAGACGCAATAAGTACGGATTCAGGAGAACCGCGCTCCAAGTCAGGTCGATTGACTGCTGACTCAGGAGAAAAGCTACTCTCTGAACGGGAACATTTTGCATGTACATATAGACCGTCTCGCAGTATTGGATACGGGATTCTGGGAGTTCAAACAGGTCAGCATCCACGATGAGGGAATTTCGGCTTGAACGAGTCACCTGTGGAAATGTTTTTGACGTGATCGTCCCCATCCGAAAAGAATACGGAAGTGAAATTCTTGATCTGCGCTTCGCCGAGGCCGATGGGAGAGGTAACAGTACGAGCGGACCGTTCATCCGACGGTGTGTAGGATTTGGCTTCATTGAGTATCCTCAAGAGGAGCTCGAATCGGTGCCCGACAAGTTTTTCCTTGAGCCCTGTCGCTTCCGAGCTATCCAGGGCGAATCGGTCAAGGACGTACGCCGTGTATACATCCTTGTGAAGCCCATCACAGCCTTGTTCAGGGAGCTCTGTTTTGAGATATACATCTAAATGCAACCTCTTCTGCTTCCCAGAGAAGATGTACAGCTCACGGACCAACGCTTTGCCATGATCAAGGATCGTATCTTCGGTGGAATGCAGGAATGCATAGATCGCACGAATATCCTCCGGAAACCTACTAGCAACCCAAAGCGCACCCAGCAAAGATATAACCTGGACCTGGCGTGACCACATCATCTGACGGCCAGCGACCGCTGCAATGACATACTCGACCCAACTTCCATGAGCCCAAACCCCATACATCAATCCAGCGGCTATGCTGACAATAGTCATCACTGTTCTGTCGATCTTCGACAGGAAAATCCCCAGACCGACCGTAAAGAGAACCAAGGAGAGGAGGAGCATTGTACCGAGGGTCCTGTGTACTACCCTTACACCTATGAATTTCTTTTCTTCTTCTTGATAAGTCAGGAGCTCTACAATCCGCTTCGCTGAGGCTCTTGTCTCTTTATCACTCTTGCCCAAGAAGATTGTCCACAATATACCGATGAACCCAGTGCCTAGGCTGAGTGTAAGGCTTAGAAACCACAGCCCGTTGACAGCAACGGCATATGACGGAGGTTCGAAGGCGAGTGTTTGGTTAAGGTTGAGTGGTGGGAGTGCGACCTGAGAGGCATTTTGACCAGTGAGGCTATCGAGCTGGTAATGAATGCGAAGGAGTAGATCCACTGTTAATTCCTCGTGGTCGACCCGCAGAAGCTTGTAAGACTCAATGATGAAGGCGGTGACGACGGCAGAGAAAAGGGATGCCTGGGATCATGTGTTGAAAGGATTGTTCCGTAAAAATTCGAGGCGAAGGTTAACTCACGAAGACCAACAGTTTATCTATGTGGTTGCGCATGAATCCATATTTCTCTCTGGTCGCCTGCATGGCAAGTTCGGCGCACAGAGACCATGATTCTTCCGGTGTCATTCTTCCTTCCTTGGGAAGGCAAAGATACGGGTCAGTCGAAGACCAAGATTTGACTCCGCCCTGCGAGTACCGAGATAAGCACAACTCTCCGGTCTCGGAACGTATTCACGTACGGTATCTCCACCCTCGGCAATAGCCTCGTTATGAGGTTGCTCCTCACTGCTTTCCGCGTGCCCATCCTGGCGATTCGGGGTACTGGAGATGCCCATTGGGTCGTCCTGGCACGAGATTGTTCAGCAATATAAACCGGGAAGTAGCTGGGTGGACCTACAGCAATCGTGTCGGAAGAGTTGTTCACTCTTTTGTAACTGTACATGAGGAAGCCAAGGTGGGCGGGCGGTGGACTCAGTTGTAGTTTTGGACAAGAAATTGAGACTCAGGTGCATTTATAGTATGTGTGGAACGTGCTTAAAGCATCCGTTTCCCTCACCCAGCGCCGTTCCCCTGACGATGCCTGAGGGTAAGTTTCAGACCCGGCAACGTTGATCATTCCGGGGATCTGACAGGGGCACTCATGCTTCTTACAGCTGCCATGCCGAATCTGGCGCACGAGGTCAGAAGTTCACACTCAATTTTATCGATTGTATCGATAGATGATGTAGCCGCGATTACCAGCATCTCCCGATTGAGCGGAAAACCCAGACTGATCATCACCGTAATTGTTGCTTGTAAGTATAACAGAACCAGACTCCTGAAAGAGCCAGCGGAGATGAAGAGTGGTGGTCTCGATGGCGCTTAGATAGAACGTTGGCGGAAAATGCGAGGTCAGGTTATACCTCTTCACCGAATTTCCAAAACAGTCCCGGAATACAAACTGTTGACTCCATCTCCATCTGACCTGCAGTCGCGACTTTCGTGTCGCTTGAAGACTTTGATCTCAGACCACGATGGTAGGCGCCAAGGAGAGGTAAGAATCTCACCTTCCCGAGAGACAGATTCCTGGGATGATAGGGAAGAGTGGTGCGCTCTTCCGTGCAGGCACGCAATGTGGCAGAGAAAGACATTCAGCCGATTGTGGTCTAACAATGTGACTACCCGTCAGGGTCCTCTGAGTCTCTAGAACAATTGGACGCGTTTCAGGGTACTTTGACAATCCGCTAGGCTTAGCTGGTCCATTATATCGACAGCCCTTGCCCACGCGACCACTGAATGATGCTTCCCGAAGCTGCTGTAAGCGTAACACGGACTCTGCCAGCTGGAATACATTCGATTTTACGGCTGGACCGATCATATTAGTGGGCTCAGTTCTTCCGAGCAGTGGTAAGACTACTATCTAACACTGTCATGAAGCAACTCGGCGCTCTTTAGCTTTGAGAGCCTCTCCATCGGTNAAAAAAACCCGCTAATCAACCTCCATCGTCCAACGAAGTGAGGCGACACGACGAGATATGTGAGATAGATCCGATTTTAGAGAAGTACTGGTGCAATGAGCGCAGTCGAATCGAGGTCGACTCGAGCCTCAAATAGCTATGCAAGGCGCTTGATTCGGACGCGACGCGAGCAGATCACGTGGTGGGTCCGAGCGCCTCAGCTGAGGCCAAGCATGGCGGGCTTCGGACGTCTTAACAATCGGTAGGCGCTCCAAGTAATATATGCTTCTCGGCCTCCCGTTAACGCCAATGCCAAGCGCTAGAACAGACTCGTTGATCACTGGCCTTACTACCATGGCGAGGAGAGTACCTACCTTGGTCTTCATCGCCACCGTTATCCCCCTCCTTGCCTTCGTACTCGTCACTCAACCCTCCACATATCGGTCCTGCGGATCATAGTCCAGAATGGTAAGAGGAGGATTTTGGTTCTGTCGGAGAGAGCAGGGAGAAGGGCCCTAAGGCGGTGTTCATTGTCGGGGCGCGTAGGGCGATATTGGGTTGAGGTGGTCAGTACGTGCCTGTCCCGAATACGACGGTTACTGCTATGTCGAAGGATGCTTGCTGGTAAGTGATCCCTGTCGCTCGTTCGTTTGAAATTCGAAGGACAACCACCGTCCCCTCGTTCCGTCATAGATTCTCTCTGAAATGCAATCATCCCCCTAGGTGATACTCCCACCACGGTGCAGATGGCAACTCTTGATCTCTGGATGGACTCAACCAAGGAGATTCTCGAGGTGGTCTACGAGTCGCACGAGAAATATCATGCCAGTGACGGGATACGCAGGAGGTCGCTCAGAGGATGCTCCGCGTTTAGCATGGCAATGTACAAGCCCATGAAAAGCAGGAAATATGGAAAGATCGTGAGTGAATGTGCTTCCATCCCTCCTCGCTCATTGCTGTTCTTATCCAATTCGTTGTTACTCGTGAATCGTTGGATTAGTTGCAGGTCTATGCAACCCAGCGAACACGATCTCCTACGCGTCCACCAAGCCTCTCATAAACGCCATCTAGTCTTTTCTCTCAGGTCCTCACTGCACCTCACAACGTCGCTATCGTAGATGTGGAATCGAAACCATGGTTTGGGCGTGGCTAGAGTTTTCATTCCATCCACCCAGCGGGCGGGACCAAGCTGTCAGGCTCTGTAACTCAGGGTCATTCTGGGTTAGAAAGGGCTATTACAAGAAGGGTGGCGACGGAGTTTCTATACCATTCGGTATGTTTCGGAGTTCAACTTGAGCATTAATGAAGAACTAGTTCTGATATCACTACAACCAAGTACAACGTAAAGGAACGTGGACCGAGAGCGATGGCTTCAAAGTCGACCAGTCATCCCCTCTCCAGCCATTAGGAGTGCCGATAACGTGTATTGGACTCCCGAAAGAGCGAGGTGGTTGAACGATAACTCCACGTTCAATAAGGGTGAGTGCTTGTTAGTCTATTCCCGACTTGATCCTGTGTCGTTCAACACAATTCAATAGGGTACATGTATCCGGACATCGTTGCGACTGTAGGGGATAAAAAGGAGCGCGTCCGCTTGATCGATCCTTTGCCCTCTACCGAAGCCGAAGTCAGAAAGTGTAAGGCGGTCTTGCAGTCCAGCTTTGGTCTGGCCCAGCCCAAAGAAGGAAAAGTGGATCACGGCGATGCCAAGCTAGCACCGTAGGGCACAGATGAGCACAATGAGGCAGTCCCCAATTATCGCCGCTTCTACGTCTTTATCGAGCTCGTGGAGCATGTCTTCGGGGGGTCGTACTCACTGGAAATCGTCTGTGAAGGCAAGGCCAGATCGGGGTAACACTTACTAACGCCGACACGTTCAGACGTCAGACAGAAATTCGAACGTTAGGCTTCAGGGTCATTTACTGAGGAGGATATAATTTGTGGCAATGTTCAGGGTTTAGATGCCTTGACTGTGGTAGGAGATGTTCACCATAGGGCAGTCGTAACGGACGAAGGAAGTACAAACAGCAACGGCCTTGTGCGCGATGTCCTGAGCTCCGATAAATGAGGACGCATCGATCATAACTTGGCAAACTCGGGTACCAGCGTCTACTATGCTGTAGAGAATTTAAGTTGAGGTATGTTAGTAGCACAAATGGTCTTTCTTGATTCCAGCTTTAATACACCATCTTTCCCACTGCCGCCGTACCGATATTGTACCTCATGGACAAGCTCTCTTTATACAATCTTCTTGAGTATCTCTGCCCAATACAGCTTCGCTGGTTTGATATTACTATCCCCTGTGTTTCTCGTGACCGACTCGCGCAGTTGGCCTTCAAGCTCCCGATGCGTTCAAGGACTGACAGATTATTGATGGGTGGGATCAAGGTCCATAGGACTAGGGGAGGATTGATGGGTTGAGCGTACTTTTGGAGGCAGATTTTCGAAAAATACCAATTACTCGGTACCTGAACGAAGATTTTCTTGGGATCTTGAGCCCAAAGGCGTTCACAGCGCTCGAAATGCTCTTCAAATAGCTCTGCAAAGAACATTGGACTTGAAAATAGAACATCAGACGTGGGTGTGATCAAGATTGGTTCAATGGTTCAATAATTATCGTTGTGCACTACGGACCTCTACGTCAGTACGAAGAACGTAAAACCAAATCATCGGGAACGTCCACAATTACAGTGAGAGCTACCGAAAGTGTCCATCCGAAGCAATAGAGCAGAGCCTGATGTCGAACTTACATAGATGGAGATGTAATTGTAAAATGAAGGAGAAGTAGATCGAATCGTCTACTCAGAGTCAAAAAACACCGGAATGACTGCATCGCCGCCCGTTCTGCCCCCTTCGCCAGCTCCTGATAAACCCTCAAGAGATTGAGGTCTATGATTCACGTAAAGCTGCAACAGTCGCTTCCACCCATCTTGATCAGAGGTTTCCAAAATGTCACTGGGAACTTCGACCGAGCCTTCTGACGTTGTGAGATGAATAGCATCAACAAGGGAGGCAATCGATTCCATATATTCGGGGAAAGTGGTCTTGTACTCTTCGATTCTTTCGTTTGCAAGCTCAGCTTGGTCGGCCTCTGTGTATTGAGGGGATATGATTTCGAAGATTCGGGCGACATAGACAATGCCTTTTGCGATCCGTTCCCCCACGACGTCTGGGGAAGCAAGAGACGAGTTTGGAGCGACGTACTGTGCCAGGCGTCGATTCAACGCACACACATGCTGCAGGACATCGGAGTCCATGCTCCATGGGGACGTCTTGGATAGGTTTGGAACCAGGAGCTTGAGCAGAACCGCGCCCCGAGTCAAACTCAGGAGAAACGATACCCTCTGAACGCAAAGATTTTTCATATACGTCCAGACCGTATTGCAGTATTGGATGCGGGATTCTGGAATGTCGAACAAGTCAGCCTTCACAAAGTAGGAATATCAGATTGAACGAGTCACCTGTAGAGATGTTTTTAATGGCATCGTCGCCGTTCCCAAAGAATACGAAAGTGAAATTCTTGATCTGCGCTTCGCCAAGGCCAGAGGTAGCGGTAGTAATGCGAGCAGGCCGTTCGTCCAACGGTGTGTAGGCATCAGCTCCATTGAGTATTCTCAAAAGGAGCTCAAAGCGGTGCCCGACAAGCGTTGTCCGGAGTCCCAACTCGTTCGAGGTATTCAGGGTAAATCGGTCCAGGACGTACGCCACGAAGATGTCCCTGTGAAGCGCACCACTGCACCGCTCGGTGAGGTCCATGTCGAGGTAAGCTGATAAATGCAGAGCGCTCCCAACCCCGCTAAAGAGGTACAGCTCGCGGAGCAACTCTTTGCAAAGGTCCGGGCCTATACCTGTGGTGGACTGTAGGAGCGCATACACCGCACGAATAGCTTGAGGAAACGTTTGGGCGACCCAAATCGAACCCAGCACAGCCTCGTTCTCCCTGTGCGACGCCCAGGGCCGAACCCTAGCCCTAAAGTAAGCCCTCCCTGGGCCATCACGGAACGAGCTCAAAATTATCATCACAAACCCTAGCATGAATGCGAGCGACACGCCACCGTTGATCTCCCATGTGTATACCGCGACACCGGCAGCAGCGTCGAAATAAGTGTGATGGCCGATGAGCTCACACCTCGCTTTCTCCGCCTCTCCCTTTGATTATACATCCGCCTCACAACCTCCTTTGCTGTGGCCCTTGTATATCCCGGGTGTGTGCGCAAAAGGAGTAGAAACGTTATAATGAGAATCGCAACCCTCAAACTCAAGGCGAGGCTTACAAACAACATCTGGTTGGCAAAAAGGGCGGGGAATGGGACCTCAAGGTAGAGGTCCTCGTCGGAGATGGACTGAGGGAGGGGATCTGAAGCATCTTGACGGATGAGACTATCGAGCTGGTAATGAACGCGAAGAAGTAGCTCGGCCGCTATCTCTCCATGATCTACTTGCAGAAGCTTCTGAGACTCAATTATGAAGGCCGTGACAACGGCGGAGAAGAGAGTTGCCACTGCAAACTTCCCGCCCAGGTGGAACACCTGGTCCCCGGTCCCCGGCCGACCCAAGTGTTTTGCCTGACTGTGGCAGGTGTTCCTTATGGACGGCACCTGGCACTGCCATGAGTTGCCTGTCCGGTGAGACCAGGTTCTTGACCTGGGTTTTGTATCGCACACCTGGACAGCGATTTCTTGGCTGCGTCAGGTTATTCACCCGGTCCAGCTGATGGTGTCGGAATAATGCACCAATCAGTACAATTGACCTTGCCAGGTGGTGCACGATTCACAACAGTTGTTCTCCTCCCCCTGGGTGGAGGAATGGTGCAGTAACTTGTCGATATGATGCACCATTTGGTGCACACACATGCTACAGTAGCGCATCGCTTACAAACCTTGCCAAGTGGTGCATTGATTACACACCACACCGACACACGCCTCCGAGTCCATACTGCGAAGTAGTGTATCAACCATGTGCCACGCCGACCACCAGATTTTCGAATGCCCTCTGCAAAGTGGTGCACCAGTTGCCCACCACACCGAAACCCACATCCAGACTACAAGGTAGTGTATCAATCATGCACCACGCCGACCACTAGATATTAGAATGCCCTCTGCAAAGTGGTGCACCAGTTGTGCACCACACCTAAACCCGCATCCGGACTACGAGGTAGTGTATCAATCATGCACCACGCTGACCAACGAGATATTTAAATGCCCTCCGCAAAGCGGTGCACCAGTTGCGCACCACACCGACACCCAGATCAGAGTACTCTCCGTACCGCAAAGTAGTGCATCAGTCCGAATGCACCACACACCCAGATATTAAGTGCCCTCTGAGAAAGTGGCGCACCAATTACGCACCAAACAATATACACATCGGAGCGCGCTTAAGTAGTGCACCAATCATGCACCACACCGACGCCCAGATATTAGAGTCCCCTCTGAGAGGCAATGGTGCATCAATTAATACGCACTACACCACCGTACTCACACATCAGGACGCCCTCTTACTGTGAAGTAGTGCATCAATTATCCACCATGTGAACTCAAAGTGTCTGCAAAGTGGTGCATCAATTGTGCACGCACCACACAGACCCACATCACGCTCCCTCTGTATTGCAAATTAGTGAGTGATCATGCACTAGAGGTGAGAGTGCCCTGCAAAGTGGTGCATTGTTCAAGCACCATACCAATACAACGTGATGACCTCCAGGTGAGTGTGGTGCATCAATCATGCACCACGCCAACATCCAGAGTTCGGAGCCCCCTCCTCGAAGTGGTGCATGATTCACACACCACATTGACAACGGAATGAGAATGAGCTTCTTCTGTCCTCTGTGCTACAAAGTGGTGCATAAATCATGCACCACACCAACGACAGCGACCATGAACCTTGCGTCTACCACGCCAGCATCCCTCATCAGAGCACCCGCTGCATTTGTGGTGCATCAATCATACACCACACCAACAGCACATCCGAGTGCCTTCCACTGGTGCAGCGAAATAACTCAAACCGTCTACTAATCGTTCCACTCACAACTTGTTCAAGAGCTTGGGGCTGGTATGCGCTTGGTTCTCTATCAGTCTACGGTTCCCACAAAGCCTGCTTGAACCTGTAGGGGCCTTGACGCTCCCAAGATATCCCCCTAGCCTTCAATATTCTCAACCAGAGCAGCTCGCTCCCCGATATGTCATCAGACCCATGCAAGGGCCTTGGCACTCCCAAGATATNCCCCCCAGCCTTCAATATTCCCGCCAAGATAGCACCATCACTCCCGGATGTGTCGTCAGAGCCACCTTGCGCTGCATGGCATAATCAACGCTCTAGGTTTGCCGAATGCTCTGTCAACGATTGCCATCACCAGTGCATTGATGCACCAGACCACTGGACTTTGCGCAAACCTTCAGTGTATACACCAGACCTCTGCACCTCGCACAAACTTTCAGTCGAAGTGCACCAATGCACCACACCTTCGATCTTATGCACAAACTCCAACTTTGTTCCAAAAAAGATTTATTTGTAATTTGAACGGGGACAGCTAGGCAGATACACTATTGATACAAGGCAATATTACAAGTAATACTCGCAAGAAATAACTTCAACGGGCCGCTGGATCTGTTTGGCAATATAAGGCAAGGTGATTGCGCATACTCCCAAGAAATAACTTCAGAGGGCTACTGAATCTGTTCGGGGACTGCAAGGTTTGAGTAAACAAGGTTATTTGAATTGTGATTGCAGGGCTCACCGTTTGTTCCCATGGGTTTCATCCAAAATACCATCTTCCCTGGGCTGCTTGGCCGCCGATTTAGCGCTCAGAAGATGATCAAACCGACCAAGGAGCTCTTCAACAAGAGCTTGCCATTGGGGGCGGGAGTCATTGTTCCACGAGGACGGGGTCAGCGCCGCAGTCCCCCACCAAACCATCAATGTGAGCAACGAGACAACACCATGGGGACCCGTCTTGCCAAAATCCGATGGATGGAAAGATTGGACCCACTTGACAACAGCGATACCGAGATCGTTGGGATCGTTGATCTTGGGGATATTCTCGTAGTTTCGAATGCCACGGCGAGCTTTAGCTGCCCACTGTGACCACTCTTCCGGCCTTCCTTTGGCAGGGAGTCCCTGAAACAAAGGGCGATCAACTTGAGCACTAGAAAGAATGCTAATATACGCACTTTGCCCGACTTCCAGCCCCTACTACGTTCATATTCCACCCACTTCTCGAGCAAGATAATCCATCCAGCGCCCAAATCGGTTCTCTTGAGGTGTGCAAGGGCAGGGGCGAACCAGGTAGGCTCCTCGTTATCAGCTGTCTGGTCCACCAGAGGTCGGGGAAGAGTGGTGTTGGTGCTGATCTCGTTCAGTTTTTCAAGGCGGGTGGAAGGGACGGGAGCCCGGGTAGACCTTCGGATGCTGTTCCCAGCGTTCCCGGCGTCATGGAACGGGCTACGAATGAGGTCACTGGCGCCGAAGTCCTTAGCTGGCGCATGGGTCTCCAACGTCGGAACAGGTGGTACGTTCTCATTGGGCCTATTGTTGTCCCCCCCTGACGTGTGAGCCTTTGATGGCGGTGTTGGTGACAGGTTTTCTTTGGCTGCTTGTTGTTGAATGTGATGTGGTCGAGCGCGAGATGAACCTTTCGAGGGGGGAGGAGGGACCAAGTTGAATGGAGCAAACACGAAACCACTGGGCGACCATGTTGCCGGAACAATGCTGGATGAGTTCACGGCGGGTGATGCGCTGTTCGGAACGGCACTGGGTGTCAAACCGGGAGCAGGAGCAGAGACGTTGGTGGTAGGGAAGGCAGCGAGTGAAAACCTGGTTGGGACGGTGCTGTGCGTTGGAATTGGAGAACGGTCATTTGCCAGTGGGGTGGGTGTTGCCACAGCAACATTGGTGGCCGTGGAATGTGAGGCGAGGGGTGCCATTACAGACGTGTTGGTAGCTGGAGGCGCAGGTCCGGACGAGTTGAGGAATGTTGTTGCGGAAGGTGCTAGGAGAGGCAGCGGCGCGGGTGGGGAGATATCTGGAACTGGTGCATGCAGGGGCAGGAGCGCAATTGCAGGGGGTGCTGGTGCAATCAACATGGCTGATGCAGTCGCGGATACACTATTGGGAGCTGGTGGTGCAATCGTGGATCCATCAGAGTCTGGAAGCAAATTGTTGTGTGCTGTCGGCAAGTCCGGTACGTGGACGTTGACGGATTTAGGCGAGGGCTGACCGAGAACGATGTTCATGGTGGTTGACGAAGCTGCCGGTGACCAATCCTCGATGCCTGGTGCATTCATTCGTGAGATTGCTTCCAGTATCTCGGGATCAGCCCACATATCTTCATTGTCCTCCCAATCATTTGAAGTGCTGAAGTCGGTGAGGTTGTATTTCAATGGGCCAAAGGTGTTGCCGTTGGTATTGGCTGTCCCTGCAATTGGGGTGAGAAATTGACATAAACAAAGGAATGAAAAGAACTGACCATCAATGGTGTCCGGAGCTTGGCTGTTGATGACGTCTGGAGCCTGCGCGGCGTCGAGAGGCGGACCCAAAAGATCTGCAGATTGAGCGGTCAAGAATGAACCATTGACCGAAGCTTCAGGCTGTGGCTGGTCGTTCGTGAGATTAACTGCGGAAGAGTCCGGATTGGTGGCTTTCCGCAGTAAAATATCAGATTAGAACCATAGTGAGTTTGAAAAAGACGCACTGGCTGGTAAATTCACTGAGTCAGACGATGAGCTGGTGGCTCCTTCAGATTCACCGTCCTCCGCCATGGGCGCGGCTCCCGCTGTTTTGACCGAATTGGGTGCATCCTGGGCAACGACTTCTGTCTTCTCTGCATGCAGCAGTGACCGCTTTGCACAGAGATCCGGAGCTGATAGATTGTCAGCATGGGGAGAAGATAAGCGGGCAGGTTGACGTACAAAACTCGTAGCGACCGGCAAAACTTGCCAGCTGGTTGACCAGAACATGATCGTGGTCCGCCCACGCACTCGAGAATAGAGGAGTTTCTTGTTTATCACCGAATTGGAGGCTGGTAACGGCGAGAGAGAAGTAAGACTATTGAAATAGAGGAGAAAGGGAAGGTGGACCCACGTCGTGGCAAGGATCTGACCACCCGCTTTCGGCACTGGTCCAACAATAGTGACAAATGCCAAGACACCTGCCTTGCGTACAGCCGGAGTCACCGTCTTGCTCAATATAGCAGGCAATTTGTCCCAGTACCTGAAAATGAGTATGAGAATCAAGAGTGTAATCGGTAAGTCTCGAAAACGTACTTCTGATAGTCACTCGGAGTGCATGGATCAGGCTCGTCGACAACCGTATCAGTCTGCTGAGCTGTGACCAGCTCGGATTCAACTGCCACCCTCTGTTCCCCCGTCGCCTTCTCCCACACTGCCTTGGCAACCTTATGCCATATCATGAGCTTGTCTCGACCTGAGGCCCCCTGAAGTGTGCATTGTGCTTCGTACTCGGGCTGGAAGATGTCGGGATTTTGCTTGACGAACACTTCGTATCTCTTGGCGTTACGTGTGCCCACCGAATAAATGTCCTTCATCTCCTTCGAGGTGACCTTGTTGCTCGTGTTCCTGCTTCGATTGTTGCGCCTCCACCGGAACCACTCTTTGATGCGCTGAAAGATTGAGTGAGTACAAACATCGAGGGACAGATTTGTAAATTGGATTACCGAATACAACTTGTTGAGGTTATTGGAATAAACTTCGAACTCAACTTCGTCAAGGGTTTCGGCGCTGACACCTGCGGGGAGAATCGGCCACCTCTTGAGGTATTCAGCATTAACTTTGTCCCAAAACGGCTGGTATCGCCTGACGGAGGTCTGATAGGTCTCGTATAGCGGCAGGTAGCTGGAGAGGAAGGCCGCCTGAGGCACGGTTGCCCAAGTTTTGGGCGCCATCTGCGTTGAGAGATCGAGGTAGAGAACAATGTGGTGCTTTGAATAGTGCAAAGGGGGATGGGGAGGGAACTGGTGTATTCTTCTAATGCACTGAATGTGATATTTATATGGTCCAAACACCTCGTTCAACGTTTATCGTGAGGTTCTGTTTGTTCAAATTTCGGCGAGGAACAATCAGTGGACTCAGTGATTTAGACCACTTCAGCAGCAAGGACGATCTTTTTCAGGCTTCGTTTGACCATTCTCTGTGCTTGATTCAGACTTAATATTAACATACTCCGCCGCAACTTGGATCTTATGATATTAGCGGTCATTTGGATAGCGGAATTGTGCTATGATCCGCTATTAATAACCAGCCCACGGAATGTTGAATGATTGCTGTCATTTGAGTTAGTTGTAACGAATTGTCGCCGCACTTCTATCTGTGTGGTTTGAGATATGGAGATGAGAGATGTGTTTGGAACGGACGAGCTGACCCAACATGGTCCTCAATCTCGCAAACATATTTGTTCTGCTCCATTAACTCAATCCCGTACTCGCTCAAGATCTAGCAATCTCCCATACACAATAATAAGACTACCGATGGGAATAAAGCAACACTCCGTTGCTCTCAAATTTACATTTGGAACATAATTATATACAAGCAATTCAAACTTTCATTGCACCAAATTGGTGCCCCACGTACGACCCAGCTAAGGAGTTTTGGTGTGCTTTGATTGTTGCCAGCTTTGAGTGGTGATCAGGAAGATCCCACAAATAGAAAAGATCCCGCTGGAGGCGAGACTTGAGGGTGCAGATGCGAGCTTCTGGTGAGGACCGGAGCTCCGTGGATCCAGAAAAGGCGTGCCATTTGATGGTAGTGGTGACGCGCTGGGATACAAGAGATGAAAATGGGGGATGCAGACTCAACTGAGCACTTACTTACTTCTTTATACGAGGCTAAGATGGCATCGGCATCCATCCCATCCCGCGCCAGAGGCATCCCATAAACCATAAGCCATTCCCGAAAGAACATTTCCAGATATTCTTGCCCTCGCCATCCTCCGTGGCCTACACAGAGATATTCAATTGCGGCAAGTCGGAGGTAGATGGATTGTTTTGGCGTCCAACCAGGGCGGATTTTGGGCATCGTACGTTAAGTCAGCGATGGCGGAGTGTCGGATGGCTGTGTGAGCTATGTTGGAAGTTATATGAATTATTTAGGGACTCCTGGAATGAGCTTCCATTGCATAAATTGGGATAGCAAAAGACCTTGTGCAGTGGTGGCAATCTTGGAATATTGGTGAGTCAAGCAGCCCGTAATAATCGTGCACACTTATGCTCCGGGTCTTGAACCTGATGCACCACAGGAATGGAATGGAATCTAGCACTTGACATAGATAGGACAATCCCACAAGAGAAACATAAGTTGGGATTAAGGATATTCAATCTCTCCATCGCACTACTTGAGTCAACCGGCTTCTGATTCAATTTACAACCTAATTCTGCTGACATCATCTGTCGTACTCCCATAACATGCTAACGACGGCGTAAGGATCTTTGAGCGCGCTGAGTCGGCTTGAGAGAGCTGGCTGGCCTCAATGAATACCGGGAAGGTTCCATCTGAACGGGAGCACCAGTGGTGTGATACGCACTATCGGTAGCGGCTGGAGCAGCGCTTTCATTGCCAAACTCCAAGGCCGTACCTTCAAGTTGCCCGGGAGAAGTTAAGTTGGTCATCCCCACTTCAAGGCCACAGGCTGCGAGTGACATCCGACTTGTCGACCATATTATTTCAGTCTTTTGTCAACAATAAAAGAAATATATAACTTACATTGCTTTGGCAATGTCGGCTGGGGCAATTTGGGGCTCCTTCCCGAAATTGCGCGGATCATAAGGTATGTCGCCAAAATCAGAGCCGATGGGTCCAAACAACATTGGGGCAGTATGAACAGCGTGCAACGCTGTGCCCTCTTTTAAGTGACAGGGATCTCAACATCAGGCAATTTACAGTCGTTTGCCAATAGAATGTTTCGAGCAGTTGTGACCAAGCGACGTGTAATGTCACGGTGGGTTGATTGTACGTTGAATTTCGTTACCCACCGTTACCGACGCCGTTTGCTGGCTGCTCGCTTCCCGTCTCTATCCTCCCTGAGGTGGCCAACCATCACAAACCAGATCTAAACTTGGCGGTGTGACTATGGGACACAGCTGCGCGCAAAAAAAGGGACTGCGGTTCAATTTGCAAGCGACGGTAGGTTCCATAAATCTAATATACAATATGAGCAAGGGCAACAAGCAGCAGACATTTCGACTCGGATACAGGATACTGAAGGTTCAAAAGATTGAGCACGCAAATCCTTGTTTTTTGGTGCTCCCATCCTTCGTAATGACATTCCCCTTCTGCATGCTGGCGTCGTCCACGCAATCGTCCGTATAGAAGGCTCTGTAAGTGAATCCTGGGAGGGTCCCGTTGGCAGGATGCTCAAACTCCTCGACACCATTGTCGGGGCTGTCGGGAGCGAAAACAACGTCAAGGCTGAGGGTATTATCGCCTGGGTCCCGTCCGATGACCTTGGAACCTTGGAGTATATAAGATTCCACTCGGCTTTCCGTGCACAACCTAACTCCGACCATCCTCGTAGTGGAGATCATGCATCCAGGAGGAGATGCGGTATCAGGCTATGATTAATATAGAAATGTCAATGAGAAATGAAATACTCCGTAGGTCGTGGAATCCTACCTTGCCCTTCTCATCTGCTAAGGGATATGCTCCCCCAAATTGTCTGTCAACGATGGAAATTGTGCCGGCTTCAGACATGGCTGTGTGGGTGTGTGGGTTAGGAGGCAAGCGGTGGATTGTGGGTCGTTGATATTTAAATCCAGACGGTGCCTCGTTCCCGGTGTGGTTGACGTACGTTTAGACTGGGAAGCCCCAGGATTCGAGGGTGAAACAGGCACGCCTTTCCAACAGGGCCTGCTTTGACACTTCACTTCCCAAAACGATCATGAAAGTTTGTACCAGATTCCACGATCCCATACACGTCGATTCAACATCGTCCCTGAGTCAGGAATTACCGAAACCAGCTCTGAGTATACCTTTGTCCTCTCACCTACATGGGCGGTGGAGCAATTTATACACGTAAAGCTGTCGTACAAAAAGGTTACCTAGCTGCGCACGCCATGAGTTTTGACAAGGTCAATTGTGCTCAATTTGGGATCGTCCCTTTCAGAGCTGGAGCCCGAATTGAAGCTAGCTCGCCTGACGGTTGTTCCGCCCGTCACCCTTGCTATTCTTGTCCAACTGAAAAAATTGAGAACAAGATCTGCAGCATCCGAAGAGGGCAGTTCTAGCACACATGCGTTGAGACAGGAGTAATTACCGCCATTTCGGATTGTGGAGCCGAGCCAGGGCAACCCACTTCAGGACAACAGAACGCACACTGCGAGCTGCGGAATGGATATCAGGTTCAGCCAATGAGAGCCCGTTTAAATGTTCGCTGAATTGAAGAAAAGACATAGATTGCAAAATAGCAAAGGACTGTGCTGCACGATAACAAAAAGAAACATCGGGAAAGGCCACTCTAGAAGCCTTCTCTTCCGATCTGTTTTTCAGATTATCAAAATGTGTTCTCTAGTTCGGGCACCTCAAAAGTTGCGAAAATGGCCCAAAGTTACATATGACACTCTATATTCCAAGTCAAGTTTTGACTTACGCTCTAGTGAAAATGCACTTCAACCTCAGTAGCACATACCACTTCCTTCTATACACTTACAGGAGTGCATTGATGAGTTCAACTTGGAAAACGGGGCTATAGGACTTGCCAAGAGCTGGTTCATGTGCTGATCACTATTTAGACGTGAATGCAGATAAGTGTTCTTACATTGGATTACGAAACAGGGTTGTAATCTCAGAGCATTAAGAAGCATTTCAGGACGTCTATAAAGCAAAATATGAAGCTCTATTCCAAGTTACAGTGCAACGGAGGCCGTGAATGGCCATTTGGTAGACGTCTCGGAAGAAATGGAATCTGACAAGTAGCGCTTTTGTGCGGGGTTGAATCTGTTCAACAAAGTGTCTCCCTGGCTCCCAAAGTGTTCAAGGCACCAGACATATATGTTACATCAATAGCTGCACAAAGACTTTCGCAGAAATTCTTGTTTAGCGTCTGTAAACAACCTTTCTAGTCACGAGAATGACTATTCCAGAGTATTGGCAGTAGTTCAAGATGTCAGATCTGACAGTTGAGAAGATCTTACTGCTAGAAATGAAATACAGCCACCTCAGCAAGTCGCACCAACATATGAAGCCTAGAGGGAGCATCCCAGACTGAGTTTTGGACGGCAGAAAACAACGTTTGGTGATGACGTCACTCTGGCCTCGACCCAGCGACGAGCCATGGCGGCCTGAGGCATCCCAATTCAGAGTACTTCGAGGTGTGCATCAGCCAAACGCTTCATGACTTTCAAGAATGGTCATACGGGAGAGCCACATAGATTGTGATACCCAGGCAAATCAATGCAGCAGCGTAGTAGGCTGAGGACGGCAGAGGACAAATCATCGACAGCATAATCAGACAGTCCTAAGCAGAGCACCAGACTAGGGGCAGATCGTTGATGCTGCTGATCACTGTCGTCGGCTGATCACTGTCGTCGCTGATCACTGTCGTCGGCTCAGGCACGTAGTAAGCGCTCAGCAAAACCTCTCGGAGCAACCACTAAAGGTCCCTCAGTAAGAATCCGGCGATGATGGGAGCGGCGGTGGGATCGGCATGGTGTCAGCGGCGAGTATAAGCAGGCAGTGACCAGCAGCAATGGATGACCAATGCGACTCGGTGGTGGTGGAAAAGAGGGACGTTGTGGTGCAAGGTGCAATGCCGTTCATGGTCAGGTACGGCTGCCTAGAGCTGATGACAAGAGCGAATTACGGACACATCAAAATTCGGAGCTCAATTTTGAATATCCAGCGGTCCGTCCCAAGTCCACAACCCCTCAATTTGATTCGATATTCATATTCCATCTTCCAACATTTATAAAAAGACAGTCCTCCTGACTTTACTTCAACCCAGCTATGTCTCGCCCCGCCGTTGTAAGTGACGCATCTCTAGCTGATCCCAACGCTCATATTTTTAGTTCAAGTCTTGGTTTCCCCTTGCTCAGCGTGCATGGCTTGACCAGCACGTCCATAACTATTACCGCGCCATTCAAGCAGGCACTGTTGTGCCCTTTGTGATATCCATCACCGAGAGGTTTCTGACAGAATTCCCTGTTCGACGAGCCCGAAGATTGGCCAACAATTCAATGACCCATAAGGAGAGGGTTAAGACCATACGGATTGTGAGTTGCATGTATATGATTATTCTTTTGCTGATATCTGTTACAGAGAATCCGTGCCTGTTTGTTGCTCACTACAATCCTGTATTCTGCTGAGGACCCAGCTGGTGCTATGACTCCCAATCCTTTGCCTGCCGTGTCTGGGTCCTTGGACCAACTGATTCATTACTACTCTCACATCTTCAACACCCGTTCTCTTTGACTTGATACAAAATATAATTTTGTTGATTTTATCGGAAATGACTGAGTTGTTCTCGCATAGAGTCAAGAAGTAGTTCCGGTCCCTCTACTAAGCATGCCATATCCGCCACCAGCCACGTAAGGCGACGAGAAAGCCAAAGTTGATTCTGAAAGGTAATGAATTCTGTGGGGAGCTCGTCACCGTACTCGCGTTTTTCAATATCAAACTGTTCCCAGCGCTTCGTCAAATCTTGGTATATTTTGGAGAGCTCGGAGGCGAGGGAGGCCCGATCGCGACTAGCTGCTTGATCGACCCACTTGGTTTGTTCTGAGACGTAAGTTCGGGAGACGTAGCCGTGGAATGCTGCCGATATTTTTGGCCATTCTTTCTCAAATGACGCATAATCAACGATATGGGAAGGGTACGGTGGGTGGCCAAGCATCTTTTGGAAATCGGTGTCGGTGAGAACGATGCCGGGAAGTTTGAGTGGTGCTGCAGAGAGTGAATGATGCACAAATAGGTGCTTTTCGAGGCTATCCTCTGATATTTCCTCCGAAGCTAGAGCTACCACGACATCCGAAAGCTCAGGGACCACTATGATTTTCCGTCGTGCATATGTCCTGCGATTCTCCTTGCAACGAGTCTCCTTGGCCCTGGGTCAGCCTATGGTCAGTCCGATTTCACCTGAAGACAAATTTATAAGTTGAGCGTACCCTGGTCTCAAGCTTCGCTGGAAGCGCTGCTCATAACGCGCGGCTTTGCGCTGTTCCTCGGTTTGGTACTTGATGGTTCGTCCCATTTTTGAATATTGACATTTCTAGTCGGAGCGCTTATATGCAGTTGTGGTACATCACATATGATCCGACCGAACATGGATTTCCTGCTATCGATTCGGCAGCACCTGACAATTCCTCTCTCAAATTCTCCTTTCTCTTCATTACTTGTCGTATAAATGGGTAGAAACCAGGGCAAAAGTGGCAAGAAGAAGGAGAAGATCAAGGGTGCTACGCACGTTCCTTCCATCATCCGACAAGGACCAAGCACCAACTCCCCTCTTCTTGCGACCAATCTGAGGGTGAAGAAGCTGAAGGTCACAGAGGGTGGATTCAAGGTCACTGACAGCTCTTTTCACTCCGATGTCAACGCCGCAATTGCAGCCTTCACCTGGAAGGAAACCACTCTGTCCGATTCTCAATTGGACGCTGTTTGGGATCGAGTCAATCAATCGTCAGGGTGGGATCAGGGATACATCGACAGTTTTGTAAATCAGGAAAAATTACCTCCAGACAGTGATCCCGAACTTCCGAAAGCGACAGGAAAGGGGGTTCGCATATGATATTTCTTCTCAATTTCACTGTCTGATCAAGATCTAGGATAAAGCGATGCATGAATGGACAAAACACGTTGACACCTATCTTCGAGAGTTGATAACCCTCGAGGGGCGTGGGTCCTCTGCTAATGGCAGTTGCTCGCGGTGCAAATCGGACGCCGCAGGCGAGTTCCGATGTTTGTGCTGTGACAATTTCGGTCTGGTCTGTCAAAAATGCATATTGGCAACGCATCAACACCTACCGCTTCATCGAATCGAGGTAATAATATTCATTTCCACTGAGATTTTGCTGATTTCCAGTCTACAGCACTGGAACGGCGTTTATTTTGAGCGCTCTTTGCTGAAATCCCTTGGTCTCCGAATTCAACTCGGTCATCCAGCTGGCAAGCGGTGTCCCCGTCCGAACAGGACGTGGGGAGACGACTTTGTCATTGTTGATTGTGATCAAATCCATGAAGTTGGTTTGGACTACTGTGGCTGTGGTGAGACTTCGAAGGGACAAGTTGAACAACTGCTCGAACGTCGTTTTTATCCGGCTACAGTAGTCAATCCAAAGACAGCGGCAACCTTTCGAGTTCTAGAAATGTTCGAACTGCTACAATACGAGTCTAAACTCTCAACCTATGAATTCTATCAAACCGTTTCCCGCCTAACGGACAACACAGGCCTTCACGCTATCAAGGTATGAGGTCCCACTTGGTGGTCAGAAACGATTACTCAGTTATTCCTATGTAGGATCGCTATCCCACGTTACTACGGCTTGTACACCAATGGAGGCACCTCAAGATGCTGAAACGCAGTGGCAGGGGCCACGATCCGTTCCGTGGTGCATCAGAAACTCGTCCCGGTGAATGTGCACTTCTTTGCCCGCCTTGCCCTCATCCGGGTATCAACCTCCCTGATGGATGGGAGAACGTAGATCGGAATCTGAGGTACGTTGTTTTCTCAGATCAGCACTGCCTCTGACCGCACTTGAATAGATTCCTTTATGCCCTGAATATAGCCCTCAATGCATGCTTTCGAATGAAAAGGAAAGACTGCTCAAGTGAGGAAGCTGATCCAGGGCTTAGCCGGGGCTTTGCATATGTGGTGGAAGAATCCGCATTCCAGGAGCACTTGAAAAAGCATGACAAGGAAACCGAACCCAAGAGTACATGCTCCCGCCATGATGCTGTTAACCTGGCTGACATACGTCCTGGCCAAGGCTATGCCTCCTCGGGAGTCGCAACGGTGGAGTGCAGCCGGCATAACTCCAAGCGCCCATTAGCGGTATGTGATATGCAGAGGGGTGAAAGGCGAGTGATTTATGGTTCGAGAACTACGGTTGATATTGACAATCGGGGCCAGGTACTGCAATATGGACTACATTACCGTATTGAGCCTTCAACTATGCCTTCTCAAATTATTCCTCATCTCCTATGACATAGCGTGTCAATGGTTCATTCACTTGCTGGAGCGAATCGCCCAGATTGATCCTTCCTGTCCACTCCTTCAGCCGAATGTTGAGATCCGTTTCCTTGTCCCAAAGTTTCATCTACCTGCTCACATACCGGCATGTCGGAATCGATTTGCCTTTATGTTGACACCGGGCGCAGGCCTTGGAGATGGAGAAGCACCAGAACGCGGCTGGGGTGAGCTTAACCCTTTGGCAACAAGTACCCGGGAGATGGGTCCTGGAACACGCCGTGATACGCTTGACTACCACTTCGGGGATTACAACTGGCGAAAAATTATCCGATTAGGTGAGCAACCGATGCACCAGCTGAATGACGTTGTACCAGCTGACGTCCGCTAGGCGACTCCTTTTTGAAGAAGATGATAACGGCGACCTCCAATGTTGCCGAACATGTCATTGCGCATCAAGAACTGGAGGCAACGATTGAGAGAGAACAACTCCATTCCTGGACTGAAGCGATGACTGCATGGGAGCTTGATCCGACCAGCCCCAATCCGTACGAGGTTGCTGTCAAGACACCGACACAGGCCGCTGTCCGGCGCCAATTAGCAGAAGAAGAAGAGAAAGCCTTGGTGGCAGGCGTAGATGTCTCTTACTCGGATGAAGTATTGCCCTGCTCGTTGATTGCTATGGGGATTGATCTTGAAGGAGAGCAGTACGTTCACTTTTGTTTTCGTCGCAGCTTTATCTTCTCACCAGGTAACCTAGGCGCTCGCTGAAGACACTAACAAAATCGCTTTGGGAACACTCTCAAGACCGCCAGATCACTCGGGTCAAGCTACGATCAAACGCGCTTACACGGAAACTCGAAGAGTGGTTTAGCCTTCTTCAGCTCTATGTGCCCGCCTCTGTTCTTTTGCAAAAGCGAGAGCCACAGAAAAAGGAAATCCCCAAGCCGTTTGAAGTCCGACTATGGCTGCCATCGCAGATTGGGAATTCAGTCTCATTTGACATGTCTTTGGCAGAGATCGAGTACAAGCTCCGCAATGCCCAAGCCCATGAAGCTCTTGGTGTCCTCCGACGGAATCTCCAGATCCGTGCCACGTTGTACGACGTGAAGGATTGATGGCTTAGGGGCCAAGGTGCCAATACACGAGCTCTGAATGCCATCTCTACTGTGCAGGCACGCATTGTGGCTGCAAGAGATGAATATCGTCAGGCTCGGGATGCCCTCCTGGCTCTAGCACGATTACTCAACTATCCGAACGTTGACCAAGAGTTCTTGCCTCTCGAGGACAAGGATATCCGGTCAATGACGGAGGCTGAACCTGGCCAGGGCGAGACTCGATGGACGCTCTCCTGGATTTGGAGACGGGTCAATGCTGCTGATGCTACAGAGGAAGAGACTCAAGCATTCGTCACCGAGAGTGAGTATTTTTGACATATTCTAACAGAATGACTCACCAAGATTGCTTGAAAGCGATCCACGTTGAATGGGGAAAATCACGAGCAAGAGCACTGCGATATCAAGAAGAGATAAAGTTGGTCCAAGAGGAGATGAACCGTACGCTTCGATTCTTTGTTTGGAAAGTGGCTGATTGGCACAGTAAAGCCGTCACACCCCGAGTGAAACCGATTTCTACGGAGTACGCAGAGGGTTTGAAGGCATACGCAGAGCGGCAGGCAGCCCTCTGTCAATCACTCCACGACGCATTCGAACTTCAGTGGAAAGGTGTTCCGAGTCTTGTCAAATGCACAAACGATGAGATGGAACGGCCGGATCTGTTCTATCAACGCAAACAGCAAGAGTTTGAAAGGCGGCAGAAGAAACCCAAGAAAATCTTTTCATCCAGTTCGATGGCCTCGCTACCGGTTCCCGAGTCCACCAACAGGCTTGAATTTGTATGAATACTCTCTTGTATCATGAATAGTAAAAACATCTTGACTTCTCGGGAAATAATCTCGGTTAACACAGTGGATGGGGCAAAGTGGTGCATGACGGCTAAGGTTGGTGCATGTCACTGTTCCGTATCATTTCAAGATCACACTGTTCTGGATCGGAAATGTACAAGAAATGAGTGACATCATGTTTGAATTTGAGTCATGTATCGAAGCATGCAGGAAAGGCGAATTGTTGAGAGAGATTTGAGCATTCTCTGCAAAGCAAGTGCGTTCAAATCAATTCACGCTTGAAAACCCCATTTCAACAGCTCTCAAAGCACGGTAATGTTCACTAAAATCCCACCAAGGAGCATTCAGAGCTACCGACTGACGCGCAAGTTGTACAAAGTGGTGCATGCGCCATATCAGTATTCACCAGATCTATCCCTATCCAAGCTATTTCCTCCCTGATTGTCGCCCAACAAGAAGACAAAATAAGAAACAGAGGATGCCTGTGACCCTGTTATAAACCACTACCTCTTGCTTGCCACGTTCTATCACACCACTTCTACCTTGCCTACCAGATCCTATGCCTGTTGCAGCGTTGATGCACCACATCCTGGTGCGTCACTTCAATCATTGTAGGCCCCCTGTCTCCCTATTATTGATTACACCAGGAGTCTACGCCACCTTTGTTGCCTCCCACAGGGAAAGGCTCTGATGAATCACTTTGGTGGGTGTGAACGCCCCATTGCCCAGTCGTCAATTGCACCAGGATTTAAAATACATTGTTGCACCACGTTCTGGTGCATCACTTTGATTCCTGGCTACATAGGCGCTGCCTGGTCGTTGATTACACCAAAACTTGCACTATTCTTGCCTCCCATCTACCGTTGATTGATGCACCACGTTCTGGTGTCTTGCTTTAATTATTGTAAACGCCTCCCTGTTTCCGCCTAGTCGTTAGTTAAACCAAAGTTTACCGTACTTTGACCACCTCCCGTGCCTACCGTCGCAGTGCTGAGGCACCCTGTTCTGGTAAATCACTTCGGTCGGTGTGAACGCCCCATTGCACCAGGATTTACGATACCCACCGTTGGTGCACCATGTTCTGGTGCATCACTTTGATTCCTGATTGCTGTAGGCGATGCTCAGTCGCTGATTACACCAAAGCTTACACTATTCTTGCCGCCTCCCATGTATATCGTTGATTGATGCACCACGTTCTGGTGCATCACCTCCCCGTTTCCGCCTAGTCGTTAGTTACACCAGAGTCTGCACTACTTTGGCCACCTCGCATCCCTATCATCGCGGTGCTGATGCACCCTGTTCTGGTGCATCACTTCGGTTGGTGTGAACGCCCCATTGCACTAGGATTTACGATACCTACCGTTGGTGCACCATGTTCTGGTGCATCACTTGATTCCTGACCACTGCAGGAATTGCCCAGTTGCTGATTACACCAAAACTTACGGTTACAGTACTCTTGCCGCCTCCCACGTGTACCGTTAATGCACCGAGTTCTGGTGCATCGCTTTGATTATTGGAAACGCCTCCCCGTTTCCGCCTAGTCGTTAATTACACCATACACTACTTTGACTGTCTCCCGTGCCTACCATCGCAGTGTTGATGCACCCTGTTCTGGGGCATCAATTTGGTTGGTGTGAATGCCCTCTTGCCCAGTCGTTAATTGCAGCAGGATTTACAATAATACCATTGGCGCACCACGTTCTGGTGCATCACTTTGGTTCCTGGTTACTGTAGGCATCGTCCAGTTGTTGATACACTAAGCTTACACTACTTTTGCCGCCTCCCCCTTTCCCCCCAGTCATGATTTACACCAAAGTTTACACCACTTTGACCGCCTCCTGGGCCTATTGTCAGTGTTGATGCACCATGTTCCAGTGCATCACTTTGATTATTGCAGACACCGCTCGCTCACCCCTTCCCCGCCAATCTTCATCCTGCTGTTGCACCACTTCAGTTGTTAGCCAAAACACACGCCCGTTTCCCTGCTCGTAACTACACCAGACCTTACACCACTCCTTCCTTACCAAGCTGCTTCGCCTACTGCTGCGGTATCATCAACACTTGGGGGGTAAACGGCCGTCGCAAGGAGCGGGCAACAGTGCCACCTGATGGCGTATCAGGGAGGCGGTGGCGGTGGGGGGGCTGGTGCAACAGTTTGGCGCATCGATCGGTGATGGTGACTGGCGATGGGCGGGTGGTGCAACGGCTAGGTGGGTCGTAACGTGATGGTACATCACGCTGACGGTGACAGGCAGTGATGGTGCAAGGCGTCTCGTGGCGGGCGGGTGGTGCAACGGTTTGGTGCAATGATCGGCAATGACGCATTGGGCTGACGGTCACTGGCAGTGGGCGAGTGGTGCAACAGCTTGGTGTGGTGCAGAAAAGTGGTGTGTGATTTGTGCAATGGTGGCTTGCCAGCAGGATCAAAGAGGGGAGTACAATTGATGTGAATCGTGCACCAGAGAGAGACTACAATTGTACTGTAATGTTGCACCAATCCGCCAGGGCCAGGTGCCCGGTCCTTGGACAAACCAGTGAATCCACCAGGTTTTTCCTTGTAAATTTCCCGGGATCTCGGGATGAAATTTCTGGATCACCCATGTCAATTACACGGTAATCGCCCAGCAACAGATTGTTTAAATTTCTTTCAAATGTATTCAAATTTCAGATAGGCTACAATACATGGTTGAAGAGTATAGTGTCAATCGCATGACGAAAAAATCCTGTGGCACCCTCCACCTGGCCACCTTGCAAGCTTCAATGCTCAACATTGATGCGATAGACCTGTTGGCAGCATGCATCCAATATTGAGCAATGTGAGTATTTGAAGGGAAGGGGAAACATACCTCGCGCTGTAGCAATTCACCCCCACCCCCTCCACATCGACAGCCATACCCATCGCCGCATGCTTTGAACCAACAACAGCTGGTCTCTTCCCAAAAAAGCGAAGCATTGGAATCGTTGGCGAAGAAGGAAGTGTGGATTTCAGTGGCGAGGTCGCTCGTCGGCTGGTGTTCATGGTGACCCGAGATCCTGAATGGTGATGCAGCTTGCATTGTCCATAGCCCAAATACTTGAGGCCGGCATTCTACATCATAAGAGCAATTAAAATTTCAGCGGCGGGGAGGCTCTATGAGTTCAAAGCGGTCGTAGAGGTTGGTGGTCGTCGTTGGGTGAGGGAAAGAGGCTTCAAGGAGGAGTCAGCCCCAACTGCCAGTGGAGTATGGTGCGTGTTCAAGCTCCGCTTAAACGGACTTCACTCACCCAAACGCAAACCAGGTGCAATCCGGGCATTGATGCACCTGGTAAACATCCGGCAGTGGACCTAGCAAAGTTTGATCTGGTTCCCTGGCACCTGGAGAAACCAGGTCCTAGAGGAACACCTGGTACTACCAGGTGCATCCGGGAGCTGCCAGGCGCTACAATTGGGGGGAGGTTCCATAGTGTGCCTGATCGATGGTTGAAAGGACAATCCTATGTTTCACTGAAGCAAATTTTAACTCACCAATAGCAAGCCTTGGTTGAGCTGCTGACGTAGGAATTCAACTTTCTTTTCGTCTGCCTCCTGGGCAAACTCTGCGCACTGGATCCACGCGTCTTCTGGAGTCATTTTTCCTTCCTCGCCAACGCAAAGGTACGGGCCATTTGAGGTCCAAAGCTTGACTCCACCCTGCGAGTACCCGAGGTAAGTACCACTCTCCGGCCTCGAGACATATTTACATACGATATCTTCATCGCAAGCGGTAGGCTCGTCATGACCATTTTTTCTCTATCTTGCCTCTTTTCTGCATGCCCGTCCTGGTCCACTGGGTCGTTCTGACAGGAGGTTGTCCAGCAATATCAGGCGGAGGGTAGCCAGACACACTTACAGCGACTGAATCAGAAGAGTTGTTGACCCGTTTGTAGCCGTACATGAAGGAGGCATTGGTAGGTTTTGAGCAAGCAAGAGAGAGTCAGGAGCATTTATATGCATGCCTCTGTGGTGTTTTAGTAAGACCCGGAGCGAGTACGACAAGCCGCGTTCCCCAGACAAAGTGTGAGGGAGAGTTTCGGACCCATCACTGCTGACAGTCTGGGGAACTGGCAGCAACATTCACGCCTACTTGGAGCAACGGCGCCCGATTCTGGGTTTCACGATGCCAGCAGTTCATAATATATTGTATCGATTGTATTGATCGATCGATAATAGAAGGCACCCAAGCAGAGATAGTAAAAGTGTGATCTCTGGCACTTACGTGAAATGCTGAAGGAACATGCGCCCTCAGGTTAATGAATTTCCAGAACAGATGGACATACGGTCCACAAATAGTTGGTTCTCGCAATGATTGAGGATGTCTGTCTGAGACCATGGTGACAGGTGCCCAAGGAGAGTTGAAAGCTTGCCATCATGAGAGCCAGACTGCTGGGTATTCGTCCGTACGCGCTACAGACTGATCTTGGTAGCGAGAGACAATCAGATCTACATATGCGTATATTTAATAGGCGGTCCTATATATATCAATCTTTTTGAAGGTTACAGATTGCCTGACTTTCAAGAGATGCGCTCTTCAGCACGCGGAGACAGATTAAGACTAAGGACTTTAGCTTGACCTGCTAGGTCGTTTGTATTCCACTCAAGTCAGGCACGATCGGTAACATGGGCGCCCAACATACCTTCCCAACGATGTCGTGAACGGGTCTTGGGCTCATGGCTTGAGTTGACAAGTCCTACAAAAGAAGTCAAGCTCGATTCGTGAGACTGATCACCACAGTACAAGCACACCCCAGGTGCTCGGCAAATGATTGAAGATCCTCCTGGATCATGGTGTCACAGGTCATGGCGCGCTTAAAATAGCTCTGCAAAGAGCATTGGGCTTAAAATAGAACATCTGCACCCTGCCCGGATGCGACGTAATTCCACGGCCGCTTCCCAAGCGCTTACTGGACGGCACAAGCCGAGCTTTGTCAAGAGAATATCGGTTGAAGTTTCTAGGGTTCTCATGACACAGGTTTTCCGCATGACGCAATGCGTCATACGTGATAGCGGAGGGCTTGCTTAATCCGATTTTTTTGTTAATTGTCAATCTGAGTGTTGGCGCGTCAAGAGCAAGTTAAAGAGCTTTATTTCACAACAAAATACATGATTGACCGAGCTATGGACACTGCCGAAATTGAATTCCGCCCGTTGATGAGTTGGCCGCACCAGAAGAGTGGCTGTGTACCATTCCAGCAGAGGTGGTTATACACCCGACCATGCATCGCCACCAAGCAAAATCCGGGCCCCATCCAGACAAATAACGACAGGTGGCGCGGCTCTGCCGCTAAGCCCGCTACTCTAATGCTCCTTTTGGAGAAGCTACACCGTAAAGACTCGAACACTACAAATTTACAATTCCAGTTCGATCAACAGAATACACATCGTCCAAATTGTCTTCCAATCCATTCTGTTAGACAGCATTTCTCGCATGGGAGTGCGAGTCCTTGTGTCGCGCAGCTACAAGAAGGGAGAGTATGTTGTTGAGACATACCGTATACTATGAATCGGCTACTGGGTGATGCTTGAGGGATGTACTACTGACTTTGCTTAATAGAAAGTGCTTCGAGCTTCATTCGTACTAAACTACATGGTTTATATACTACTCGAATATGTAACTGTAACGTCACACAAAGTCACCTAGTGGTCTGTGCACATTGGATGACTGAGCATTGCGTGCTTATGGTGTAATAATATCACCATTATGACGCTTTGCTCTAGAAGCTGAACCTAGACTACTGCTAGACCTACTATATACCAAACATACTACGTAATACTATTTATAGAGGTTTATGTAATAAACGCCATGGAACAGGCGTCTATTTCACATAAGTTCAACACATTCTGTGAGTGTTGGTCATTCCGAAATGGTTGCTCGCAAATCAGCGTACCTTGCACATCCGAGGGATTCAGTAAGATTGCATGAGCAGGCATCCCATAATTTCTCAGTGTTTCCCAGAAGCTTTCATGGTCCCTGAGCTCTCTTCACGTTGCGTAATTGAGTATGTACCAATNAAAAAATGCGATCGTTGCTTGCTCGAACGACGATGATTATTTCGTTCACATTGTGATCTCGGAGTCACTGATACCTATATTACACAATATTAGCAACGGGTCGTCCATGTCAATTGCTTCAGAGCTTACCGTCACCTCTCGTTCTCAGAAGCTCGGGGCATGATCACAGTGTAAGTACTGTCTTATCCTTCTCTCTACAGTTATAATAGATTGTACCATTCTTATCTGTGCCTCCATAGGGTGTGAATGTGTATGTCAAGTCAACGAGAAGGAATCTCTGGTACTTGCCACCACGCGTATACTGCTCCGAGAAGCGTAACAGCATGTACGAGAGAGCGAAAGAATGGTACGGCGCCTGTGTCTTGATGGAGAACATGACCGCAAACTTCGCATGCCCTGCTTTGCCGAAACGAATTGGGCATCCCTCCAGACAAAAGCAAAGATCGAACGATGTAGGACATGCTTTGCAGCATCGACTGTATACATGCAAGGATAGATGGATGAGGACGGCAATTCCAATTGCAGCTCAGCAAAGTAAAATCGTGGCTTCAGCACACGTACCCACCGCCAGCAAGGAGGCGAGGGGCGAGATTAGCGTAAGCAGTACATAGGTCCATATGTCGGCAGCCAAAGTCGACTGAGAAGGGTAACAAGCAAAGGTGGGGCAAGCAGGACCATGAGAGGCGAGGCATTTGCCGCAGGAAGCAATGAAAACCGCAGATCCTCGTAAGAAGGGATGGGTTTGCATGTGGGCAGTGGGCCCCAARGGGGGGGCAGCAGGCGAGCAACGCGGTTTGTGTCATATGGAGATGAAATGATTAACATTAATATATTTGTAACGACAGGGACAGCGTGAGCACTCCAGTACGGAGAGGAAGAAGGCATAGTCAACCTGAAAGCGGTGTGGATCAGAGAGACGAACTGCGCTAGCAGCGAAAAATGGCTTACCAAACAAAGAGGGTATGGGAACAAGGGATGGAGGGTGAGACAGGTTTAGATAGGAGGCTGGTCGGCGATGGGCAAGCAGTTGGGGAGCACTGAGATGAAGTGTTGACAACCGAGCTAGTATAGAGAATCAAGGACCTAGGGCGAAAGCGGATCGACAGGTTTGGTAAGGCATGGGGAGGCGACGAAGTGCTGGGGTGCAAAGGGAGATGATGGTCGCGAGACAAGAGGCGAAAGGGGAGTGGAAACTCAGCTGACAAAGGCTGTACACTTTTCTGGAGGTTTCAGGGTAAGTAAGTATAAAGACCCGCTACTTAGAGTAGCGGGTATGGGGGGCAAGCCCCCCAATTACCTACAGCAAGCAACGAAACGATAGACCCACTTTACAGAAATCACTGTAGTTGATCTTGTTTAGTTGTACAAACAAAACTATGCCCAATTCGGTGGGCTGCATTCCATGAACAGTATGCTGATGGTGTAGCTGTATGACCTTGTTCACTCTTGCCCGGGGGCTCAGTTCTGCATACACGGGACGTCACTAGAAGCCATTATTTCCCTTTTCTTGGGGCATTTGCGACGGTTTCCCGTAGAGATTGCTCGAGAAGGTCTAATGAAGTCCATGTACACAGATTGGTTATTCTCGGATCTTGATGCATTTTGGCTAGGCGGTTGACTTTCCCTACCGAATTGGGCATGGTTTTATTTGTACACAGCTCCACAACTAAACAAGATCAACTACAATGATTTCTGTAAAGTGGGTCTATCGTTTCGTCGCCTGCTGTAATGTCTATACAATGGCCCACTCCGGGCAGACCTGGACACTCCTACTGTGCGCCTTCACGCTCCGAGAAAGGGCACTGATTATACCTTTTCTAATTTTTCTTAGTAAACCCGGACAAGGGGTGTCCAGGAATGCCTTCCAGCACAAGTCTCCTCATCATTCCGCATCACTCTTTTCACCTATTCCGCCCTTTTTTTCGAACCGACAGTCAAACAGTCACAGCAAGTCATCAAAGCAAGTCATATCCCGTTTCTTTCAGGGCGCCTAACAACAAACAGCAAATAGGGGCAGTCACAGCAAGTCACCCCAAGTCATATCCCGTTCCAGGGCGCCTAACGACAAGGAGCAAAAAGGGGCAAAAAAACGGTGAACAGTACCATATACCATATATTTTTATAGTTAAACCCAGACAAGGAGTGTCCAGGAATGTATAGACGACTCCCACTCCCAGGGTTATCATGAGTTCAGGTTTCCGCCGTTCCCTGGAGCAATTGGAACCAGACGTTTCAGTTTGTGCCTAGATCGTCTTCACTGCCGAGATTTAGTCTCCTAGGAGTAAATCATTTCGGTGAGAGGCTGGAAGGACTGAGCAGTGCTCTGAGCCGAACGCTGATAAGAGAATACAGAGGAAGACCTCATGTCGGAGCACACGATCACTCACAATCGTAGTACATCGTTTTCCGTTCCCTTCGCAGTCATGTGTCATAACCTTTTTGTCCATACCTGAAAGTTTCTTCTGCATAAAACTTTGCCTATCTGAGAATAATCTCCTGAGCTCCTCCACCGTTCTCGCTCGTGATTCTATCTTAAGAATGTGAGCGTGGCTTCCAAGCCAGCACGCCTTGTGAGAATTGTATAGCCAAGACTTAGCGCTTAACCTCGAATCATACGGTTCCTTTTGCTTCTATACACTTACTTGATACTCCACCGATGTAGCTCTAATGGCCATGTCCATTCGGCGTTTTCCATGTCGTATGCAATGACACCATGGGTGCTCACCTGGTCCTATTGGATCCTGAGCCTATCGGTCGGGTCAGTGATGGAACTCGTTTTGCGACAACTCGCGCTCACTGTGATTCATCATATCTTCCGGTCATGCGCGAAAACACTAAGTTGTCCAAGTAATACATTTCGTGTAGATTAGATTAGATCGTGGCTATGTCTTTGCTCGTTGCTTACAGCTAATCCTACCACCGACGCCATCGCTGGGGAAGACCTCCTTGCAATTCTATACGACTCGTTCAACCCGAGAAACATTTGGCAGACTACTCATCTGACCCAGTTCTTGAATCTACTCCAGCGATATGAATGCGGCCTTGCCATAAGCAAATGTATAGGACATGATTCTATCGTTGGCTTCGGGCGCTTGTGTAGAGTCTGGGCGTGTTCATATGATCCTTATCGCCTGGAGAAGGCATTCGCATCCATCGATAGACCTTGAATGGTTAGACCCTTTCACATCCATTCATTCGATCGTCGAAGCACAGCAGATGGTAGGGTTTTATGCCACCTCATGGGTGCTCACCTGGTGTTCTAAGTGAGGTATTTTCGGTTAGCTCAATCCGTGCAGCTAACGTTACACACATATATAAGAGAAGATATGCTCCCCGTATTCCCAGCAGAAGCTCGAACTCTCACCCGCCTAACCTCAGATGTCGAAACCTTACCTGATCGTTGGTCGCGGTAGCGGAGGTCAGTCCCTCACCTCCGACTTCATCGAACAGGCTAATATCATTTCTTTCGCCAGGTGTGCACCCACGTCTCGAGATCCGAGACTTGAAAGAAAAAAAAGGAGCAATTCACTCTCTTCATCCATGCCCTCCGGGAGATTCAAAGGCGTGGATATACTCCTGAAGCCGCTCGTTTCCAAGATCTAGGTATCGTGTCAATCTGGGTTGTCCTTTGCTCCATCTCATGAAATCTCATGCAGCGGGAATCCATGGGCTACCTTATCAACGTTGGAGGTGAGCGCTCTATTATGTTCCGACCATAAATCCGATACTTAGCTGCCCGAATAGCGGTGATCCTGCTGCGGCTGATGATCCCATACCGGAAGGTATCTGGGGAGGTATGTCCTACCTTACGTCGCCTCCGGGGTCCTCATAGCACTATTGACGTTATTCTCAGGATACTGTAATCATGGCTGTAAGAGCGGTCACATTCCAACTTTTAGCTCCTTGTAACAGCGACCCCTTCTGCAGCTGTTCTCTTCCCTTTGTGGCACCGTCCCTGTGTTCTCGCCATCGAGGTAAGACTTTCTATCGAGCTCCCCCGTGAGCGGAAGCTGATGAGTGTGAGTACTTTATGTAGCAAGCTGTAGGCGAAGCTGCGTCTATACTTGCTCGGACCTGGACCCAGAGGTCGGGCGTAACAGATGATACCAGGAAATTATGGGTTGACGCCGCCACCGAACTTCGCTTTCCGTAAGTGCTACTATCTCTCACAGAATTTCTGACGTGTGCGAACATAATTTAGGTTCTGGGACTGGACCGATCCGAGAGGCGAAACCGAAGGACTTCCAGCAGTACTCAGGCCTCAGGTGTTCCAATTCACGCTTCCAGACGGATCTCCGTCTGCACGAATCGAGAATCCACTCGCTCTCTACAACTTTGGAGCAATCCTTCCCGAAGGATTCGAGGACACCTTCTCCCCGGCGAACGGAGATAGGGTGTCGTACTTCAAGGCATGGTCTCGTACCTATCGTCGGCCTTCGAGCAGCCCCACTCCCATCGAGGACTACGTCGAGATTGATACGTGAGTGCATACGGACGTGTTTCGTCCTCCCTCTGCATGACACTAAAGCTAACAGTCTCCAGTCTTATGCGTGGAGACGAGAATCAGCGTAGTTCTGTGCGCCAACTCCGCAACCAAGTTGGAGGTTTATTTTGTTACCCCATTCCCGGTGAGGTTGCTGAACTTCAACGACCTTCTCTGTGAGTTCTTCTGTGTCGTAATTCTCGACCATCACGAGTTGCTCAGCTGACCTCGTTCCTAGCTGGGATCAATTCTCGAACACCTCTTTCCAAAGTAAAAATTCAGGTTGGGATCAAATAAAATGCGGTTAGTATCCGCGCACGACTAGTCCATGAGTGCACGACGTCTCACGAGCACGGTATTAGGGTCCATTGAAGCCCCACACAACACCGTCCACAACCTCCTCGGCGGCTCAGGAGCTATGGTATGTGATTCTTGAGCGTTTAATCTTCGTCTGTAGACGCTAAAGGACACTGTGATATGTTCTAGGCGGATCCCGATTATGCAGGTCTGCCGTCTTCTTCCTGATTTATTAATATATGGAACTAAAACGTTCTTTTCTACGTAGGGTTTGACCCTATCTTCTACCTCCACCACTGCAACATTGATCGAATACTGGCCTTCTGGGAGTTCACCTACAACAGATTCTGGATTGGAAAGGGCTATTACAAGAGGGATGGCCAGGGAAAACTTATACCCTTCGGTATGTTTCGGAATTCAGCTTGAGCATTAGTGGAGAACTGGCTCTAATATCACCAATCAAGTACAAGGGAATGGAACTTGGGCCGAGAGCGATGGCTTTAACGTCGACGAGTCATCCCCTCTCCAGCCATATAGGAGTGCCGACAACGTTTATTGGACTCCCGAAAGCGCGAGGTGGTTGAACAATAGGTCCACATTCAATAAAGGTGAGTGCTTATCAGTCTATTCCCGACTTGATCCTGTATCGTTCAACACAATTTAATAGGGTACACATATCCGGACATCGTTGGGACTGTAGGGGATAAAGAGGAGCGCGTCTGCTTGACCGATGATCTGCCCTCTGACGACGGACAAGTCAGAAAGTATAAAGCGATCCTGCAGTCCAGATTTGGTTTGGGCGATGCCAAAGAAGGAAATACGGATTACGGCGACACGCCAGCAACCGGGGGCACAGACAATGAGGCAGTCCCCAATTATCGCCGTTTCTACGTCTATATCGAGCTCGTCGAGCACGCCTTCGGGGGTTCGTACTCATTGGAGATCGTCTTTCAAGGCAAGGCGGTTGCAACCTTCGCTGTCTTCGCCCGAAGCGATAATTCGCAATGCACTGCTTGCAAGGTGAAAAAAAGGTCCGGTGGATTGGTCAGGGGCTTCCTCGATATCCCTGACGACGTCGTACAAGACGCCATCGAGCCCAGGAAGAAAGAGCTGCTCGAGCTAGATTCCTCCGAAAGGCTTGAGGCAGTGGCTCGTATCCTTAGGGAGAGTTTCACTTTGCGGTTGGTTGGGGCTTCGGGGGAATTGTTGGCTGAATCAGCCAGGAAAGAGTCTCGTGACCCCGGGAAGTTGGAGTTGGGGACGGTATCCTTGAGAGAATCAGGCAGAGAGTCTCCTGATGACTATGAACGCAGTGTGGGGAGTGGTGTTCTTCTCGAACCTGCAATCGTTCCAAAGGTACACTTGCAGTCCTGTCGCGCCGCTAAAAGGAGCTGGGACGGTGGGGGCGAGAGCGAGATTAGCTTCTTCAATCATTCCAATTTTGGGAAGGTCCTCCCTCATAGCCATCAATGGCAAAGGGCCTAAGGCATTTGAATATCTGTCCATAACTTGTATTACTAGCGGACCCAATCGATGTACTAGTTCATGTAAAAATAGTTTTCCGTGAATCCAGAGGGAATAGAAAGCCCACGACAAGGATATATCGATTTGAACGTGAACGTTCTTCTCGATGAGAAACTCGGCATGTTCTAGCGCCCAGCCGTATAAGTCGTCATGCGACACGGGCCTCCCAAACATTCCGTCTGCGGAGTCGTATGTCTTCCCTCTGCGATTCGAATCTCGGAGTCGAGCTCTGCAGGTCAGGGTAACATTTACCAACGCCGACACGTTCGGACTTGAAACAGCAGCGCGAAGCTTGCCCTTTGGCGGGTTATCTCCTAGAGGATATACGTGGTGACGATATTCGGGGTTTTGGCAGTGATGGCCTGGGAGTGGTAGAAGATGTCTGCCGTAGTAGTGGACGGAGGAATTAGAAAACATTGGCAACGTGTTTGTAGGGTGCTTATTCTAGAGGGGATCTTGGAAGATCGCAGCGCTTTCAGGTCCTCGTGATGGCGAGAGCTCCGACAAACAAGGACGCATCGATCATGCATCCATGACTTGGGTACCAGCGTCTACCGTATTTTAGGGAAATTAGCGGCACATATAGTCTTTCTTAATTCTAGCTTTAATACCGCATGGACGAGCTCGCATTATGCAACCCTTTTCCTCCCACTTGAGTATCATCCGCCTAATACGGCTTTGCTGGTCCCTTGTGTTTCTCGTGACGAGCGACGCGCTGCGTTCGACGACCGACAGACTATTGATAGGTGCGATCAAGACCCATGAACCTGTTCATTGAGAGTTTCAAGGTTGAAAGACTAGGAGATCATTGATGGATTGAGCTTATGGCTGCGGGTAGATATATGGCCTTGGAGTCCGTGGCGCACACAGTCTTTAAAATTCGATTTGGAAGACCGGAACTAGATCGTCCTATGTTTGTATTCGATTCAAGTCAGGCACGGGGGCTCAGTTAATTATAACCTTGATGAGCGCGCTCTTCGACTATCCCGTTTGGGTTGGATGGGAAGCAGGCCAGGGAAGCCAAGCTTGACTCGGGAGATGAGATGTGCTCGGCAAATGATTGAAGATCGTCCTGGGACCATGGTGTCTATACAGACCACGGCGCTCTTAAAATAGCTCTGCAAAGAGCATTGGGCTTAAAATAGAACGTGTGCACCCCGCCCGGACGCGACGCGAAGAGGACACGTGCAGTGGTCCGTGCGCCGCAGTCGGGAACGCCAAGCGGGGCGGAGATTGAAAATGACAGGATTGAAAAGGCCGAGCATCTTGGGCTCCCGTCTTCTCCCAAATCGTCCGCTTCCAAGCCTTTTCTTCCTCCTACNTTTTTTTCTTTGGAACACCGTTAGACAGCAGCGTTTTAGCTGGCTGAACCCACACTCTCTACCTCACCTCGTCCTCAAACCACATGTCTCGCGCCCGACTTGCTGCTGCCCTCGTGGCAGTCACCGCGTCCACTCTGGCCGCTGCCCAGGTGACGGGCACTTTCCCCCCCCGTGCCCTTGGCTTCCAAGACCTTTGCCTCACCCGCAGATCTCGTACGTTATTGCCTCTTCTTGGGGGATGCCAAGCTGACCCGCCATGCAGCCATACAAGGTTGACACTGACGTCGGCCTCATCCGTGGCGTCCAATCCGGCTACAACATCTGCAACTCGACCACCCAAAACCAAGAGTCTCTCTGCCAGACGGCCTACTTCAACTCGTTCGATGGTGCGCTGGCAGCTCCTCTCTTCTCACGCCGGTTACCAACCGCCTGTTCTATTTTTAGACTTTTGCATTTGGGGCCCCATTGAGCCCGATGGTGTCGTCGGTGACATTGAGGGCGAGATGATTGCCTGGTGCAGCAAGCCCGGCCACGGCACGCGTCTCATCCCCGAGGGTGCCCTCACCGGTCTCCAGTGGATCCAGACCCCCGACTACGTCGCCGCCGTTGGTTTCCTCGACCAGACCCTCGTCAACATCAAGGCGGGTGACTGGGGAGGAGAGATGGACCCCCACGGTGCCGATCTCCGTGGTAACCCCATGGGTGGTGTCATGTTCTCCACCGCGTTCGGCGGTGCCCCCGTCCAGGTCATCGAGTGGCACAAGTGCGTCCCGTCCCCCTGCTGTCTACGTCATCCACTGATCCTTGTCCCTCCAGCTTCATCGGTGGCAACAAGTTCTGCATGAAGGCTTGCGACCCCTCACGTTCGGATGACGCCCACTACTGCGAGCACATCTTTGATCGTATCGGCTGCGACTATAACATCCCCAACAATGCTGTAGACGGCGTCTTTGAGCACTGCAAGGGTGACAACCAAGACTTCCCCGGTATCTACACTGAGAATGGCGAAGTCAAGACCTACACCCAGCCCGCCGAATCCCTTGGCGCCATCTCCACCATGCCCTACCAGCCCAAGGTTCCCCCCCACTCCGAGTGTGTCACCTTCTCCTCGGCCGCCGTCTTCACTGGTCTCCCCTCTGCTAGCAAGCCCCTCTCCACCGCTGCTCCTACGACCACCGGCACTGGCGGTGCTGGCGCAACCGGATCCAGGGCAGGTGCTGCTGGCCCTTCTGCTACTGGCACCTCGACGAGGACTGGCAGCGCTGCTGGCGCCAGCGCCACTGACAGCGGTGCCGAAAAGGTTGCCATTCCTTTGATCAGTGCTATGGGTGTTCTCTTTGCTGCCGTCTTCTTGTCGTGAGCATCCGAGTTGTCATTTGTTGTTCACGTTGCCCTGTTATGACGCTAGCTATTGATACCATATTGTCTACCTACTCTCGACCGTAATCGTTTTCTTTGCTCACTTGCACGGACTCGTTAGCATACTGAATACATGGATTCTCTTGCTATCTCCAACTAAGTTCTGGATGTCCAACGGGTTGTGGGCAAGCCGTGGTCGATCCCAAGAAGCTGTGATCGAACCGAGTTTTGCCTGTCGACGTGCGGTATGAGATGCACAAGTGACGATGGCTATTGTCGTGATATTAAAAGTAAGGAATGAAGAACGGGTGAAGCCTGCGGAAGTCTAGTTCACAGTATGTGCGAAGCACGAGCACATGAAACAAGTCGACAAAGCTACTAGGAACATTCGACGAATGCGTGTGTTTCTGTTCGCGGCGATTCTACGAGCGCCTAAATGTGATAACCGTTTGGGAGTGATTTCAACTCTGAATCTTGAGATTAATACGTCTGCTTTCGTGCCCGACACAACGATTCCAGTGTGAAGGACACCTCTACCCCTGAATTTGAATCCACGAGTATACGGCATGGCGTGTGCTCTAAATTTGTACCTGATGACCCGCATAGCCTTTGCTCTGGAAATTCAGGCACCCAGAGTCCATATTTTTCGTCAAGGCTTCGAGGCTGACATTACCTTACAGTAAGAGATCACCACCATTGTGTGCACGCGGCACAATACTCCCATCCTGGTCTATCTCCGGTGCGATCGAAACACTTGGACCAAAGGAACGTTCGCCTATTTTCATATCAAGTGTTTTAGTAGGAGCCAGATCATGGGTTCCCAATGACCGTTGGTCGTATCACGATAGACCAGCTTTCTGGATCTGGCACACGGAATGCGACCTCCATATGAGGAACAAAGATTGCTGCCATCCATGGTGCATATATACGCTGCTCCTTGCTGGTCTAGGGCAGTTCCCTCCTCTACTCACCCCAGACTCCTTCTCACACGATGGCGGGTCATGTTGTAGGTTCATCGCTATATTTCTCAACTTACCTGACGGTACAGTTCGTGCTAGAACCACGACCTAATGGGTCCCGATTCCTCAATTGGCCCGGATGGCGGCAGCAAGAGGAATTCAGAGCATCGTGCTAATTATGAATCAGTTGCAAGTCAGCACGTCTCAAGACTGATCGCCAGCACTTACCAAGAATACTCACAGGGCCCAGTCAAGCCATGGACATCGAGCGACCCATACCGTTGCCTTCCCGAGGGAGGAGACATGACGCCAAAACAGGCATGGACTGTATGCGCTGAACTTGGCGAGAAGCACGCCAAAGAAATGTGTGAAACCATCCATGATGAAGTGAACAGTTTATTGTTCTTCGTCAGTCTACCCTTCCCTCGACTGTTGACTAGAGCGTTGTTTAAACTGTCTGTCACAGGCATCAATCTTTTCTGCCGTCGTCACCGCCTTCATAATCGAGTCTTACAAGCTTCTGCGTGTAGACTATGGGGAGACAACGGCGAAGCTACTCGTTCATCTCATTCACCAGAATAGTTCGATTCCCCCCCTCTCTGCTGGATCCGGAAGGCGGATTTCAAGCTCCTGGATATGCCGTAAACGTTAACGGGTTTTGGGTCATCAGCCTCATACTCAGCCTGGCGACCGTTTTCTTTGGTGTGATATGTCTCCAAAGGCTGCACTACCATGGGCGGGAAACAGTGGGTACAGGCAAGGAAGCCGTGATGACTAGGTTTTCTCGAGGAACCATCTTCATTTTATGGGTGCTGCCTATTCGCGCCTTACTCCCCTCACTCCTCATCTATTCCGTACTTCTCTTCCTGCTCGGTCTCGTGTTGTTGCTGTGGCAGACCAGCAGGGCAGTGATGGGCGTTTCGATTGTCCCCATTGTCGCAATGCTACTCGCCTCCTTCGTTTTTATGGCCAGTTCATTCCGGCCCATACCTGGCACTCGCCTGTGGCTATATCACGCGCGCCGGGTTAAATTTCGCTGGGATCAACGTCCCATGTTTCTGAGCGTTCGGATCGAATCTTCTGACCTTGACGCCGAGCTGGGTTCGCTCATGGTTGCTCGGTTGTTTCCTCGAGATGTTCGCGCAATTTATGCTTTCCTACACTCCGTAGCAGATACAGCCTTGGATCGTGGCAAAACTCTGCTGGATGGATTGCGCCGCTTTGCAGAGTGCGCCTCGGGCGTAGAGATGTTGGACTTGGGAACCCTAGACACGTATATCCGAGGGCCCCGTAGCGTAGAACTGCTCAAGGACTCATTCATGGCTGATTTTCTAGACTACTTTGCCTGGAATAGCTCGCAGCTTCAGGAAACTCTTATTGGGCACCGGTTCGAGCTATTTTTGAGGATCCTCAATTCAGCTCTCTCCTACACCCCTTTGGACGAAATTCCTGCTCGAACTATCGCCCCATTACCCAATGGCATTGCCGAAGAGCAGGTTGAAAGCCTCACTCTCGCGTTCTTTTCAAAGGACGATCGGCACGAACACGTCAAGGACATCTCCAAAGGTGCATAATCCAACTTGAAATAACATGATTGCAAAGCTGACNTTTTTTCGGACTCCCAGAATGTCGTATTCAACTCTGCGAGACGGTGTTGATGTACATGAACAACGTTCGAGTCCAGAGGGTTTCGTTTCTCCTCACCGAGGGCACGGTAGTCCTGAAGCTCCTGGTCCCTACCTTGTCGGACGTATCCCCATGGTGCATGGATTCCACTGTTTTGCCATATGTGTCTGCGTTGAACCGACGTGTGGCCGAGTACGTCTATCAAAAATCGTCTACGGTGACTCCGGCCCCTGTGAAGGGTCCGGAACGGATTGCGGAAGCCATCTCTCAAAACTCGTCTACAGCCACTCCGGAGGTCGTGAAGGATCCCCAAGAACGTATTGCGAAAGCCATCGTCTACGTCACCCGGATTTTCGATGCCATGTCTCTCGAATACAAAGCAACCCACCCTGATACCCTCTCCAACGACTTGAATGGAATAGCAGAGTACGACAATGTCCACCGTGTCTATACGACCTCGTTCAACTCCCTCGTGGATACCATCCATCAGGCATTAGTTGAGGTCGAATTTCCCGACGAGCTTCTCGGCTTCTCTGAACGGAAGAGGTGGAAGCAACTCTCGCGACACCGCAACATATGTGAAGGGGCCTTATCTCCGCTTCCTGAGGAGCCAAGGGCATCACCGGAGACCCGCGATGAGATGAGTAGGAAGGGGACAGGGGAGATCACCATCTCTATTCCTTCCGACTCAGGATAGATGTTTCATTCCATCCCCTATGCTTCATTCAATATTTTCACGACTTCACTTGTCTGGGTTCATGACCGTTGATCGAGATTCTCAATAGCTGGGACAATTGATAGTTTAATTATCAACCACTTAGTATTTACTGCTCTGCTGGTTTGTGTCATCGGCGAGTAAGGGCCCGTTTTGTAATCTTCTGAACTCGTTGGAATGCCGTATTCGCTCAATAGGGAACCGACGGTTTGGTTTATGAGAGGCGCCATTAGACTCCGTCTTAAGGCGGTGTTTCCATCAACTCCACAGGTCCGTAGGTTACCATCAGGTCAGCTAAGGTTGGGGCGGGTCTTTGACCAATTGGAAAGCAAACTAGACCTGAATTGAAGCGGAGCCCGATAACACATAGGTGTTCTCTTTGCTGCCGTCTTCTTGTCGTGAGCTCAGAGTGGACCATTGTTGTTCACGTCGTCCTCGTTATGAAGCTACCCATTATTGTCTGCCTACTTTGCTCGACCGTAATCGTTTTCTTCGCTCACTTGCATGGACTCGTTAGCATACTGAATATCATGGATTCTTTCTGCTAACTCGTCGACATGGTGGTAAGGGGAATGGTGTCACCTAAGAACACATATTCAGACGTCGTGAACAAGTCCAAACCGTGAGCGAACGTCGTCGTAGCCGCTTGGGATATATCATTGTATCCCCTCACTCTTTTCCAAATTCCGTAGCGACTGAAAATCGTTGTCGCTAACGTTCAGTGCCCCGGGGAGCCACGTATCGTGTCCGCACAATACCGCTGATACCGTTGACAGGAGTGATCTTGGCAAGTTGTAACCACCAGGCGTGTCCCCTGCGCCTGCAGCATCTGCGTGAGCAAAAGTTCAAACTTGCGGGACGGTACAAGATGTTTACATTAGGGCCTTTGCCGGTGATGGATTCTTGGGTTTTTGCGGCTTTCTGTGCCGCTTCTGGGGCTGGCGGTGAATCTGTGTCCGTTATTCGGGGATCAGCGTCAGAGGAACTGACACTCACTCTGCCGGGACGCCCTTGCACATGGCGAAACGCCGTTATTTCACTGTCTTCATCCACATATAGCGGATCACCATTAGCAGAGTCAGGGTCTGCGCATCGAAACCGAGTGTTGCAGCGGCGGCTGTCGCGTAGCCCTTGAGAAAGGGGCGAATCACCAAAAAGGTGGTGGACGTACCAAATACGCCATCCCTGGTCCTCGTAAGTCCCGAGCGGTGTCTTTCCACATTTTGGACACAGTCGCAAAGCTTCCTCGAGAGAAAGTGTCTCGATCAGCATGATCATGGTTAGTCTGTCTCTAGCTTCCATAACATCGCTCCAAGTCTCCTCCTGGACAAGCGTGCCTCCATGCGCTCGTGCAATGCAGTAAAGCCTTTGGGATACACGCGCTTCTCCGATCTTGTGCCGGAAATGCCTTACCAGGCTGTTATGAAGATCCTTCCAACATGTTAGGACAGATAAATCGGAGCGGGATTTAGATACCTCATACGATGGAACCAAACTCCAAGGTATCGTCAGGGTCTCTCCCAGAGCGTCGGTTATGACCAGCGCGTTCGCGATACTGTGACCAACCGTGGGCGGGAGGTTCCGTTGCAAGTAGTAGAGCTGGCGCAGAAGCTCCCTTGCCTCGGCGACAACGCGTTGCACTAAAGATAATATCGACCGACCGTCAAAACGGATGAGAAGCAACGTACATTCGGCAGGGCTGGCGTTGTAGATGTTCGTGTCACCTCCGCTAGCATGAAAGTTTCCACCATTGATAGTGAAGCCGTTGCTGTGGCAGAACATCTGAAAGGAGACGTGCTCTGGATCTCTCAGTGGACAGCAAGTAGACACCCTCTAACACTCACGGTCAAGGGGCCTACTAACGCCAGCCCGATCCATTTCCTGATTGTCGTCCATTAAGGGAGAAGGAGAGAGGTGCGAGTGCGGCAAAGAAATAGGGCGACCGCACTTGACTTTATATGCAACCGTGATGATCGGAGCGCCAAGGTAGGAGGCATGGCGCTTCGTCCTTTATTTATTTAAAGTAAAGAGAGAGTTACTTAAAGAATACTTGACGACAGTGGACTCTCTCCGTATAACTTTGAAATTCAGTGAGCAGAGTTCAGAGATCTGGAAACAGAATTCGCTGGTCAGCTGGTGGGACACGAGGTAAAAGCAAACTGGATGAGGAAGATCGGAAGGGTGGTCCAACAAAGGCAAGAGTTGAATATAGCACCTGCATAGCGCTAACGTCCCATACTATCCGCATTATCCGGCACAATCAAATTGGACAGTGACGATCGATGAGATGATATGAAGCGGCATGATCAGAGTGCAATCGCGAAAAGCCTAAACACAGGTACCCTGGCGAATTACATATCAGTGTCCATGGAGGGTTCTGGTTTTGCCTAGGGTTGGCTTGTTGCGTTATCATACGGGAAGAGGGGAGCAAGGGAAGCTAATTAGGGAGTAATGCGGGAGAAACGCGCAGGAGGAGCCTGCGGAAGTCTGGTTGGCAGTATGTGCGAGGCACGAACACTTGAAAGAAGTCGATAATTGCGGGCATCAAAGCGACTAGTACGAGAACGAGGCAACGTATTCGTTCAAACGCTGCCTTTTTGGTTTTGGTCTCCCGAGAACAACGATGAATACGTGTATCTGTTGGCAGCGATTCAATGACAATGAGCAACCGATCGAGCGCCTCACCGTTAGGTGACGAGCGACCGTTCAGGGGCAATTTGACCTATGAATCTTGAGATTAATACGTCTGTTCTCGTGCCCGATAGGGTGCAAAGGCCACCTCTACCCCCCCCCGGGATTGAATACCGGTCCATGAACTGAATGCCATGCCTTGAGGCCCCGCTTACTCGCCGATTGGCCTTTTGAGGGTAAGCGGAGGCGACTCGTCCGTCCACGTTGCATCCCCGAGTATACTATACAGTTGAAATATGACGGCGTGTGGGGCACTTTGTCCCCGATGACTCGGATAGGGCTGATATCACCCATTGTAAGAGATCACCATCGCGCAAGACTCCTCCAAATCGTCGATCAGTCAATCTCCGGTGTGACCGAAACGCTTGACGCTGCGAGCTCCGTTCATAACTGCAAGTGCTGTAGTGCGAGCCAGATCATGGGTTCCTGATGACCGTTGGTCGTGCGGTATACCTGACAAGCGCCACTATCTGCTCGATCTGGTCTACGACGGGACGAGGAATTACTACCATAAACGCTCCTCCTCGCTCGCCTAGGCTGTTTCCTCCTCCATCTACAACAGATCCCTGCAGTTCGTGCAAGAACCACGACCCAATGGGTACCGATTCCTCGAATGGCGACAGCAAGGGGAATGGGGACGGAGATAAAGTTGCAAGTCTGCACGTCTTGAGACTCATAACACTTACCAACCATCCTCACAGGGCTCAGTCAAACCATGGACATCGAGCGACCAATACCGTTGCCTTCCCGAGGGAGGAGACATGACGCCAAAACAGGCATGGACCTTATCCGCTGAACTTGGTTCGAGGCATGCCAAAGAAATATGTGACGCCATCCGCAATGAAGTCAACAGTTTATTGCTCTTTGTCAGTCTACCCTTATCTTAACTGTTGCCTTTAGGCTGACTATCGCAGGCATCGCTCTTTTCTACCGTCGTCACCCCCTTCATAATCGAGTCTTACAAGCTTCTGCATGTAGACTACGGCGAGACAACGGCGAAGCTACTCGTTCATCTCATTCACCAGAATAGTTCGGTTCACCCCTCTCTGCTGGATCCGGAAGGCGAATTTCAAGCTCCCACATATGCCAAGACCGTCAACGGGCTCTGGGTCACCGGCCTCGTACTCAGCCTGGCGACGGTTTTTTTTTGGTTTGCTATGTCTCCAAAAGGTCCACGACCATCAGCGAGAAACAACGGGTATAGGAAAGGAGGCCGTGATGACGAGATTTTCTCGAGAAAGCAGCTTCATTTTCTGGGTGCTGCCCATTCGCGCCTTCCTCCCCCTACATCTCATCTATTCCGTACTTTTCTTCCTGTTCGGTCTCGTGGTTTTCCTGTGGCAGACCAGCAAGGGAGTGATGTTCGTTTCGATTGTCCCCATTTTCACAATGCTGGTCGCCTCCTTCGCTTATACAGCCAGTTCGTTCCGGCTCAAATCTGGCATTCGCCTGTGGGTATATCACATTCGCCGGAGGAAAGGTCGCATGCATCGGGGCGTTCGCGCTCAAAATTACGACTTTGACGCCGAGCTGGGTTCGCTTCGGGTTGCTCAATTGTTTCCTCGAGATGTTCGCGAAATCTATGCATCCCTACACTCCGTGGCAGATGCAGCCTCGGATCGTGGCAAGGCTCTCTTATATGGATTGCACCACTTTGCAGAGCGCGACTCGGACATGAAGATGTTGACTCGAGTTTCGCCCTGTACATGGATATCCGAGGGCCCCGCAGCGAAGGACTTTACAAGGACACATTCGTGGCGGATGTTATCGACTACTTTGCCCGAGATAGTTTGGAACTCCAGGAGGCTCTTATTGGGCACCGGTTCGAGCTATTTCTGAGGATACTCAATGCAGCTCCCTTCTACACCCCTTTGGACGAAAGTCCCGCTCGAATTATCACCCCATCTAATGGCATTGGCGAAGTCCAGATTGAGAGCCTCAACTCCATGTTCTTTTCAAAGGGCGATCGATGCGAGCACGTCAAGAACATTTCTACCGGTGACTAACCCAAACTTGAAATAGCACGAGTGTAAATGCTGACTTTTCCCCCCCCAGAATGTCGCATTCAGCTCTGCGAGACGGTGTTGATGTATATGAACAACGTTCGAGTTCAGAGGGTTTCGTTTCTCCTCACCGAAAACACGGCCGCCCTGAAGCTCCTGCTCCCGACCTTGTCAAACGTATCCCCATGGCGGATGGATTCCAGTGTTCTGCCACATGTGTGTGCGTTGAACCGACGGGTGGCGGAGTACGTCTCTCAAAACTCGTCTACGGTCGCCAAGGATCCAGAATGGATTGCAAAGGCCATCGTCTACGTCACCCGGATTCTCGACGTCATGTCTTTCGAATACAGAGTTGCCTATCCTCGTAAACTCTCCAACAACTCTGATGGAATAGAAGAGTACGACAAAGTGCACGGTGTCTATATGACCTCGTTCAACTCCCTCGTGGATACCATCAGCGAAGCAGTAGTGCAGGTGGGGTTTCCCCACGAGCTTCTCGGTTTCTCTGAATGGAAGAGGTGGCAGCAACTCTCGCAGCACCGCGAGATATGTGAAGGGGCTGTATCTCCACGTTCTGAGGAGTCGAGTGCATTATTGGAGATTTGCGATGAGATGAGTAGGATCAGGATCGGGAGGGGGGAGATCGCCATCTCTATTCGTTGATGTAGGATAGATGTTTCATCCCATTTTCTTTACCATTCTGTCAGCTGGGTACATGACCGACGATGGACATTTTCAGTGGCTGGGACGCTATTTATAGTCCATTTGTTTCCTGCTTTGCTAGTACGTGTCTACCAGCGAGTACGGGGCCATTTTGCGAGCTTTTGAACTCGTTTGAATCTTGACGAGTCACTTTAGGTGCGAGCACGAGAGTCAAGGTCAGCGTCAGAGCGGCGATAACGACCGCCTTTTGCAGGGCCAAAAGCCTCCTTGTATAGTGAATCTACGTGCGGCAGTGCGAATCAGCACCCAGCTCAACACAGGTGAGCACCTTGAGNAAAAAATATGCGCCAACAATATCGGAGTATTCGAGTATGCCATTGACAGTGACGTCAGCTCTGGCCTTGGTAAAACCAATAAAGCGTCGGGCTAATTGGCGCTGGAGAGTGTCTCTTTCTCTTGATTGATATGTGCGAAGTACGTATCTACAAACAGAGGCAAGGCCACTTGTGGAGATCCTACTATACGCAGTGTGAGAAGGACTGTAATAAAGACTGAGAAGTCGATGACTCTCGTGTATCATAAATGTCCAAAGTACCAGCCAGCCCATCGAGTCGCCTTACAGTTATAGTCATGTTTGAGGATACACCGTCTGGCTGCTTCGAGACGTGACTCTTAGGGCATTGCGCAATCGCGTGACGAAAGTTAAACATATAATTGAAGGAAAAAATCATATAGACCCCGCTTCAGTGCGGGGCTACGTCCAGGCATATGATCCGACTTTGTGGCCTACGAGGTGTCAGCCTACGCAACGCAACCGCCGCATCCAAAGGAGGAAGGGCTCGTAGGCCCAGCATCAATTTTGGCCAGCTGAGAAACCCTCCCACTTGGAAAGGTATGCTCCTTTCAGCCAAATAATGGTCGCCATCCGATTAAACGTGCACTTCAATCAATTGCACACATCGACTCGAGTCATGCCATTAGCACCCGTCGGGCTTTGCATAGTCCGAGACGTCGACACGTTTGGAAGATAGCCCATTCGTGCATACCTGAATATCGGACCTAACCCGTATTTTTCAGTCACAGCCACTGGGGATCCCAGATCAGTAGAAGAAGGTTCGGTATCATGCCTTCGACTGCGTTTTCTTGACCTGTGGCTGTACTCTTCGCAAATTCATATTCTCTTTGTCAAATACAGGCTGGCGCCACCTTTTTTGCTGACGTTGCAGAGTGCTTTGAAATCAAGTAACTGCGGTGCAGCTAACGAATCTGGATACGCAAGTGGACAGCCCATAAACAGCGTCTAATGAAACACCGAAATCAACTACAATACATGTATGGCACGAGCACAGCTGCCACATATAGCACAAGCTGCATCAATTAGGTTTAGGGGAGGGATTTTGAGATTGCAAATTCAAGAGCTGTGGCACGCAAAAACGACGTATGCGGGTACAAAGGCTGAATCTGAAGATTCTCGAGCATACCACCGTTTCGTTTTGAATAGTGGCAATGCCTTTGTACTTACGAGCTCATTAGTCACAAACAAGCGATCGAGCCCCGAGTCAACCATCTGTGCGCGTCCCGGACCGTTGCCGACTCTTTGACACGAACCACCTCAAACTACTCACTCACTTGCGGAACTCGCCCGGGTTGCCTTGCAGATTTGAAGCCATACGAACCGTGATTGAACATTGAGGACTGGTTTGCCATCGTCTTCTCAGTGCTTATTTGACAGTGACAGGTGAAACGAGGTTGGAAACGAGGTGGAGTCACCCGAGCACAAAGGTTTTTTTTTTCACCTTCAGCGGGCCGGAATCGACGTATTTATACCGCATTTGGCGGACGAGGTCACTAGGGGCGTCTGCCGTCTCTTGTCCCATCCTCTCGTCGCCCGCTAAGCTTTATCCTTCACCCACAGCTCAGGGCAGCGATATTCATCCGAAATCTACAGCTCTCCCTGGCTCTACAACCTCCTACCCTCCATATTCCTTAGACGCCCACCTCTCAAATTCTCGGATCCGGGAGCTGTTTGGTCCCGTCCCGCCGACTTGTATCCCGACTCTACGGGCATTGGAAGCAGCTCGAGAGCAGTGCCTAGTACATTCACCTCGAACTCTAACTCAAGCTACCAACACACCTCGACCGTCACTACCACAGCAACTGATAGCAACGACGGCGACAGCAGCACAACCCAATTGGATGTCGACACTGAAGAGAAAGGGCCCGCCGCAGGACTCGAACGATTCCCTGATCGGTGGTCATGGTGCTGAGGATGAAGCTGGTATTGGAGATGATCTGGCGCGTTCGGGACGGGGAGATAGAGATGAAGGTCGTGGCCAGGTAGATCGAGAGCAGGAGAATAGACCAAGGAAAAGGTCGAAACCTACCATCATGGACGTCGACAGCTCCTACGATCACTACGCCAGTATCGATCGACTGTTCAAGGGAGGCCCTGATTACCACCAACTTGCTCTCAACGCACTGCGAATCTCGTTTCCTCGTGTTTCGGTGATTCGTATCATGCAGACGCTTCAGCGGCACCGGGGCCTGTACGTCCCGACTCATTTGTCGCTCTTGGATGAGGAGAAAAGGAGGCAATTGGGGGAGGAGATGGATCAAGGAGGAGCACTGAGGAACAATGCCGTCGATGAGAGAGAGATGGGCATCCACATTCCTATCGAGAAGTCGAAAGGGAAGGGTAGGGAGCTGGCGTGTGCTTTTTTCGATGAGGAGAAGAGGTGGCTGGACGGATTCTTGAACAAATCTCCTTCTCACGATGCTGGATACGACGGCTTCGCCCTCGATATGAAGCATGACTCCCCATGGTCCGCTGTAGAAGACGTATTGAACGACGTCGACCACGATAACGATGGCGCTTGCGCGGAGTGCGGATGCTGCTTCTCCGATTTCTTAGCTACGAGTATGGCTCAGTGTCCCAACAATCACAAGTTCTGTCAAGGTTGTCTACAAACGTACGCTTCGACTCGGTTAAGCACGCAGCAGAACCCGGTCCTCACTTGCATCCACACCTCCGGTTGTAACACCCCGTTTCATGACTCCGAACTGAGACGCCTACTCCCTCCCAAGCTACTCTCGCTGTACGAGCGGCTTGTTCAGAGGAAAGCGCTCAGAGAAGCGAACCTTGTCGGCCTGGAGGAGTGCCCGTTCTGTCCATGGGCGGGTCTCTTCGAGGATCCGATCGAGCGGAACGTACTTTTCCGATGTGGGAACGGGGAAGATGGATGTGGAATCGTGAGCTGTAGGATATGCAAGAAAAAGAATCATTGGCCTGAGAAGAACTGTAAGCAGGCGCAGGAGGATGAGCACTTGGATGGGAGGGTTATGATCGAGGAGGCGATGAGTAAGGCATTGGTTAGGACTTGCCCGAATCCGCAATGCGAGAAACGTGAGTTCTTTCAATGGGTTGTCTCTTGTCTTTTTGAGTAATTTCGTATTTTATATCACAGCGTTCATCAAGGAACATGGTGTAAGTCTCTTTCTCTATCGCTTGTTTCCGTCGTTATCCGAGATTCTGATTCTCCCCAACTACAGTGCAATAAGATGAAATGTCCGAGCTGCGGAACGTTATCGTGCTACACATGTAGGCAAGTTATCAGTGGCTACGACCACTTTCATCAGAACGTGAGTTGTCTTCTCTCCTTCTTCAATAGCACCTCTTCCATGACATCATTTCGCCATAGACCCCGAGCCAACCAGGATCATCTTCCAAGAATACTAAATGTCCCTTATGGGATACCAACACCGACCAACGACATCAAGAAGAAGTGAAAGAAGCTTGCGAGAAGGCGTTGGAGGAGTACAAGCGCGATCACCCCGAAGCGGTGTTTGGGAAGAATATCAAAGTCGACTGTGCGGCTCCGGGGTCTTCAACCTCTGCTCAGAATTTTGTTGGTCCTCCACGTCGATTTCCCGGGCCGGTTAATCAGCTTCTAAACGTGCATCACCGCCAGCCGCCTCATGTTCAAGGTCCGGTTCCTCCGCCACAGCTCGGACAAGGGTATCATCAATACGTACCACCGCGCGCCGTTGTTCCATTGGGTGGAATGCCGCAGGCCGGTGGCTACGGTGGCGCCCTTCAAGTTGGCGGCCCATTTGCTGGAGGAGTCGGGTTTGGAGGAGTTGGAGTCGGAGGAGCTCAAGGGACCGTACAGAATCCTCAGGTTGCAGCCGGACCCGTTCAGGGGCAGGTTCACAATCCCATCGAAAACCTTCAACAAGGACAACGCAACAACTCACTCCTACAGATCGCCGAAGCCCAACAACTCTTCATTTTGCACACTCAGGCGCGGAACAAAATACAACGAGCCACGGCTGAATTGACCCAGGCGCGTGCCCAGGTCGCTCAAGCGGAGCATAATCTGGCTCTGGCGAGACAAAGGGAGGCGCAGGCGCAGAGGGAAAGAGAGTTAGGGGAAAGAGAGGCAGTAGACATTACGGCGAGGTTGCAAAATATTCCTCAGATGATGGCCGCCCTTAGGAATGCGCGTCAAGTCGTCCAGCATCGTGGATACCAAGCTGGTGGCCTTCGTCAAGAGCCGATTCGGGACGTCGTTCCGGGGCAGCTGCCTCGTCCTCCTCCTAACATCCTTCATCAGGGAAACGCCCCAGCGACGAACGTTCAGAATTTTCAGGGGATGCAGGATCTTCACTTCAGAAGGAATAGTTAGTGGAACTTCGCCCCCAATGACGATCGAATTTCTTGGTACATGTGTTGTGATGTTATGATCTGCTTCGACTTCATCTCCATTTCTTGATTCATTTGCATATTTGAACGAGGTTTCCGAGTATAGTGTACTAACATACTTTAGCAAAGTGACGTCCAGAGCTCGAGCTTACACTAATTATCATATAGAATATCCAGAATAAATGTTGTATTACTACTTGTACATAGCTAGTCAACTTCAGTGCTACCGATCCTCACCACGACCTTTTCGTAAATGTAAACCTTAACGTTTTAGACTAAACACCGTGATCGGGTCTCCCCGGCTTTTCCATCGCAGACGACTGAAAGAATGATTCTTCAACTGTGTGGTGTTGATGAGCAAAGCCGATAGGATTCGTAACCCCCTTGCTTTCGCTTGAACTCGTATTAAGGGGTAAGTGTAACCACGACCGGCCAGTTGTAACACGGAAAATGATCATATGTGGAGACAAGGCCTGCAGAGAATCATCGAATCAGCTCGAGTACATAAGAATGCTCCGAGGTACTCACACAAAACATGTAAAACAACGTGTTCAGAGTGTTATACGCGACCAAGAATGAAGCTACCGCTCCGTTGCTCTTTGGTAGCGGAACCACAAGGAAAGGCGCATAAGCCAGTCCCAACACGGTTAGAGGTAGCGCGGACTCGATGAGAATAGCCATAGGGCCAGCGTACAGTCGATTGTCTTGATTTGGGAGCAGTTTGGAAAGAGAGCGACGCGTGCGCAGGAGGTGGTAGGCGATTAGGCCTGTCACCATGAGGTTTGTCGCAACTGTGAGGAAGACTCGAGAAACTTCGTAGGCCGCTTCTTGACGCTGTCCGTCTGTAGTGACGAAGAGGGTGTAGATACCCATACCTGATTTCGAAGGTGTCAGTGGATGTAGGTCAGGAGCTCAGTGGGCTCAGGTTGACTTACCAAGCGAGGCAAGACAGGTGAGTGCAGGTGGGATTGCGACCCATCGAAGGTGAGCCCAGACGATGTAACATCGATACACCTATGTCGAAAGATTATCACATATTGATGCGTGAGTTAAATTGGGCTACGTACCAGCAAGAAATCTCCAACGGACACGACTGCCGTCAACACAGCGATCGTTACGAGACGACCCCAAGTACGATAATGTTCACCTGCAATCTCCAGGAAATTGATGGGGGAGGTCGCATGGAATAACATGTCGAATATCCAGTACACATCTAGAGAGACGTGAAGCATGGTCGCGAGAGTTATGAAAAAGCTGATGAAGATGTATCGTCGTCTGCCTTCTCTTTGGTGTTTTGGGGTTTCTAGGAAGACGACGAGGCCGTAGATGGACATGAACAGATGTATACCTGGTTCATGTATTGCCAGAGCTCGGTCAGAACGGAATTTGTGGTGGAGGCTGATTGAGAATTGGGGTACATACCGACTGAAACCAAGGGTAACACGTAGGCGGCGTAAATTACACGCGCAGTGATTCGTCCCTGGAAGTCATAATCGAGTTCGCTAGCCATGCTTGGTGGATGGAGGGAGGATTGCGACACAACCTAAGTTCACATGTTAGGATGCATTCCGTCTTAAATGGATCCGGAGTATGGAGTATCATGGGAACGTAAGAGGTGCTGCGATCAGGGAAATGTAAAGATAATTGGTGCCAGTTCGAGAGCGCTGTGAGTGTTTCAGCACTTACGACTCACCTGTCAGCTGAGCCTGGTGTGCGAACATTGCCCCGAGATCAGGCAATCCATTAGTGCTATGGAGGAGCTAGTCGACGAAAATTATTCTGAGCAGATCAGTTTGATGAACCTGGGGTGAACATTGTCCTGATCGCCGTCGTTTCATCGTCGTTTCATCAGAGTGGCACAGTGGCACTCCTCTACGACCTATAAAAATGGGCTCCTCTTTGATTGATACGTATCTTTTTCTTTCGACTCGTAAGATGGAGAGCGCCCGTTTTACCAAGATAAGATATGTGGCTCAGAAGAGTTTTGCTTCTATCGCCGTTCAAGGGCCTTGATACCAGGAGACAAGACAGCATTCAGCCAAAGAAGCCTGTTCCCCGATCAGAACGAGAAACAATTTGCGTGGCACGAGTTCGAAGGTGTACGTAGCTCATCAAGTGGCTCCCGGGGGCCGGTTTTGCTGGTGAGAGTGTGCTGGGCTGAAGCCGGGGGCAATAGGCGCTGGACTCTCGGGACTCTCGGAACCGGAGCTTTGCAGCGGGCGAGGGAATTGTTGAAGATTGTACATGAATCTTCTCCCGTCGTCTGCTCTCGCTGGTGAGCGAGCTGCTAGACACATTCAAGTAGCTTTCGGCTTGAAAAACGAGTTGTCCGGCATGAGCTTGAGACGAAAGCTTCAATGTCTTTTGTAGCTCCGCTTGAAAAGCATGAATTGCACGTTTCGTGTTGTCCACGTTTGTTTTCGCCCACATCCTTCTCTTTCAAGTCCGTCGAGTTCTCGAGTCATTTGCCTCGCCAGACCCTTGAAACTGAACGCCTCATGGCTTCAAGAAACGCTGGCTTAGCATTGGGTTCGGATCCGACGGGTGCGAACGACTTGACTCATCGGGGGGTGACTATCCCGCACGTTGCTCCGTCTCTTCGTTCGGACCAACTCCTGAGCTCTCAACAGAACTACCACTGCTTTATTTTTCAGAGCGAATAACTTCTCACTACAAATATGAACCGTGTTGATCAGCTCGGTGCTCAACTGGACGGAGTCGACCTCAGCGGTCTGAGTCCCGTACGTACCATTCCTACATTTCCAATCCACGACCCTACAACTCGTTATACAGAAAGAACGATTGGCTGCCAAGAAGGCGGCAAAGGCAGCAAAGAAAGCAGCTGAAACTGCCTCCTCGACGAGTGCTACCATCACCGCTACCGCCACCACCGCTGATACCTCTATCGGGCAGAAAACAGGCTCGGATGACCCCGCTGCAGTCGACGATCCCTCTTCCGTGCCCGAGATAGTCGCTTACTCTCAACAGAGTCGATTCCATCGCGAGACCTTCGATGCAAACACTACGGATATCGATATCAAGGGGGTCAACATCAGTATCGGACCCAAGGATATCCTCGTTGATGCCCATCTAAGGCTAAAGGCGGGTGTAAAGTATGGTATGGTCGGGCAGAATGGTGTCGGGAAGTCTGGTGAGTGTTCGCTTGTCTTGTTCAATCTGTTGTGCATTCGCTGCTCGACGTGTAGACTGATGCGACCCTCTTCTGCTGCACAGTCCTCATGTCGGTGCTCGGAAACAACATCCTCATCGGTCTCCCGCAAAATGTGAGGTTCTTGCACGTTAAGCAGCTGGAAGAGTTTGCTCCGGGGTGTACCATCCTGCAAGAGGTTCTCGAAGCCGACCCCGAGCGCGTACGCGTGATCCAAGAGGCGAAAGGTGCGGTGCTCTCCCCTCATCTTCCCCGATTGCCGGGCTGACATCCGTCCCCTCCCATCGTGCATTCATCGGTCATTGCGATCAGCCCTCCAAGCCATTAACCCCTCCTCCAAATCATACGAACATGAGCTGAACATGGCGATCCACACTCTCCTCCTCGCCAGATCTTCCGCCACACTCGAACTCGGGCAGAAAATAGCTACCAAGCGATCTGGCCAGCGAGGATACATCGCCCGTCAAGACCTTCTAGCCCTGGAAGCCTCCCATTCAGCGTTGGCGGCTCAAGATCCCCAGACGTACGTCACGCCCAAGATGGCGAACGATGTGATGAAAGAGGCGTTCGATGCGGACGAAGCCCTCGACGTGGAGGCCGACGAAGTTCGAGCGAGGAGTATACTCAAAGGGCTGGGGTTCAAAGACGAGGAGATGGGTGTAAAGAGTGAAGAGGGTGATGGGAAGGGGGCGAAGGAAGTGGGCAAGTTGAGTGGAGGGTGGAGGATGAGGGTTATGCTTGCGAAGGCGTTGTTTATTGAGCCGGATGTGCTGCTTTTGGATGAACCCAGTGAGTTTATTTGTTTCATTTTATCACTCCTCGTACTCGTTCTATTCTCTGTTCTTCGTATTCGTTTCCTTCTTCTCCCCTTGCGCGCCATCCGCCTCCACCGACTCACGCTGACCCAGTTCGTTTCGCCTTACAGCTAACCATCTTGACCTTCCCGCCATCATGTGGCTCGAACATCACCTCCTCAATAATCCCTCGGTAGATACACAGACTATCGTCGTCGTCTCGCACGACCGAGCTTTCTTGGACGCGGTAACGACCGAAACGATCATTTTCAGAGATAGGAAGTTGCAGTATCATCCGGGGAACTATGATGATTGGGAGCAAAATACGGAGGAGCAGAGGAAGAGGAAAATGAGGCTCAAGGAGGTGAGTTGGCCTCGCAATTCGTTTTGTTTCGCTTGGTACTCGTTCACGAGTTGGGGATCGGTTGGACCCTAGTGTTCGGTTGGGTTTCGGTGTTCGTTCACGCTTTCTTTCGCTTCCGAAAAGGAGGACAGATGCTGACTGCCCCGTGCTTAGCTCGATGACAAGCGCAAGAAGAAGATCCTGGCGAGCATTCAAAAGAATATACAGCAAGCCAAGTCGACGGGTGATGATAAACGATTGGGTATGGTCGCTTCAAGGAGGAAGGTGCGTTTAATTACCGACCTTGTCATCTCTCGTTCTCACTTCTCTATGTCTCTTTCTCTATCCTCAACGGACGATTAGGCTCTCGACCGGATGGGCATGCAGCAACTCGAAGACGGAAAACGGTACAAAAGATCTTACCACGGCTATCGCGAAGAGATCGTCATCGACCACGGATTTGCTCGCGTTATGCCCATTACGCTCCCTACACCCTACCCCGTCCCTGGCTTCTCCCCTCCTTCGACTATGACCTCTTCCATCCTCCAGCTCTCGGAAGTTTCGTACCGGTACCAAGGAACGAAGAAAGACGTCATAGAGAACGTAAGCTTGGATATCAGCCCCACCGCGCGAATCGGGCTTTTGGGACCAAACGGGTGCGGGAAGAGTACGCTTATGGACTTACTCGCGGGGGTTAAGAGACCCACCAAGGGTGAAGTCAAAGGTCACCATCGACTTCGAATCGGATATTTCAGTCAGCATACTGTCGACTCATTGAGCCTCGCTCTTACGCCTCTCGAACAACTGAGGGAGTTTTACCCTCCGTCGAAAGGAGGCTCTGCGGACCCGGAGGACTACCAGGCTGTTATTTCGGAGGCACAGGCGAGAGCGCATTTCGCGACTGTGGGCATTACGGGAAATATTATCACGAAGCAGACGATCAAGACTTTGAGTGGTGGGCAGAGGAATCGGGTGGCGTTGGGGTGTGTGACGTATACACAGCCTCATCTCCTTTTGCTCGATGAGATCACGAACCATTTGGATATGGGGAGTGTGGAGAGTATTGTGGAGAGTTTGAGGGGGTTCGAAGGTGCTGTGGTGGTTGTGAGCCACGATGTGTGGTTCTTGAGACAGGTTGTTGTGGGGGATGATGGGGACGATGGGGACGATGACGATGATGGGAGCGATGGGGAGAAAGGCGAGGGAGGTGTGCTCTATATCGTGAACGGAAAGTTTGGTGGATTGAGGAGGTGGGAACAGGGACTGGACGACTATGTCGAGAGGGTGAGGAAGAGAGCGTGGAAGGCGGCCGTTGCAGCGACCGGTGGTTGAGGGGATTTGGAGGATAGGTAGTATATCTTCATATTGTTCACACGTAAGGGTCTCTGGGGCGGTATGTTTGTCACCCGATTCCAAACTCGGGTTCTTTCTTTCCGGAGGGGTCCTGTCAATTAGTACGCACCGATCCACACTGGATGTACAGGAAGTCGATCACCATTAAAGAGACTTCCACATGTTGGTAGGTACACGGCGTTGGTTGAGCCCGAACAGTGGAAGCGGTTCTAGACTGTGGCGCGATACAACCAATTGGGACTCAGCGGCGAATGGATTGGCCGCGTCAATATATGCCAGGAACATCTAGACAGTAAGTGTTTTAAATAAACCGTAACCCCAAAGTATAGAATTCAGGGGAACGTAATTTACATGCAGCAGCATCAATTCGACTGCATGGTCGGCCAGATCCATCAGAAAGGGTTTTGGCATGTGTGTATCGAAAACATAACAAGGGCTAGTCGAAACGGGGACCCTAGCATCCGCAACGCACAAACGGCATATCATCTAGCCTTCTAAGCTTCCAGAACGATCGCCAAGCTTCCTTCGAGATTTGCGAATTTACCTCCGTGAGATGCTTTGATGGTGTCAATGAAGTGTCAGTTCCGCCCGTCACTGCCGTTACCGTCTGCGAGATATAATTGGACAAGGATCCTTGTTGGACACCCTATCACTTTCCTTGACCAGACCGGGGGTTATGTGGATGTATCCGATTGAACCTGGTCAGGCATTCTCCTCGAAAACGAAGGACCACGTCTGATAAGTCTGACGAGGGAGCTTGCAGGATGCAGCCATGAAATAAATCGCGTGACCAGGCAAACTAAATGGCACATGGCCTAGAGCATACAAAATTGTCAATTCATGCCGATTGGTGTCATTGCGGCGCCGACCAGTGAATGGAACTCAAAGCAATTCAATTGTGCCTTACGATTTATAGTCTGAGTATGCTCTGGGCTATATGGGACAAACTTAGTTTTTAACCGGCACCGTCGGTATTCCGTCACGTCAGACAGTGACAGGAATATAAAACCCTGGACTAGCGTTTTAGTCAACAGGTTCCATCCCTCGTTCCCCTTAATACTCTACACCGAAGCGAAAATCATAATCTATCTCCACCTTCATTCATTCTTTCAAGGCTTTGCCTTTCGACACCCGCAGTCATGGCCTACACTCAACGTTTCAAGCCGACCTTCAAGCATATGTATGGCGCTCTGCTAATATCAACTTTGCTGACAGCCGTGTAAGTCGCCATTTTTCATAACCACACGTTCCTCCTGACCGAGTCTTCCGCGTTCCAGGTTGTGGGGCATATCACTCGTGCGATACTCCCTAACCCTTCGGTCTTTTCGAGAAGCTTACAAGTGGATTCAGGCAATGGTAACGAGCTACTTCTTGAAGCACGCTAAAAACGATTCGATCATTCTCAAATCAACCATCGGCATTCTTATGTACGTCGCTACGAGATCAAAAAGCTGAGCCAGTCACTGATTTAGGGGTTCGGACACTTGGCCACCAGTTTCTTGGGCACTCTCGAGACGATTTTCAATAGCCACCAAGCATACGATTTCTTCATCACCAAGCAGGACACAGAGATGAGGACGGGTGTCAGAGATATAATTCCTGCGTAAGTGGAATAGTCCCTTTGCTGAGGAACTTTGATCCCAATCTCACCTGTTACTACAAGGTCGGTTCCGGTATGTATGCTCTTCCTTACACGAGTATGATCTTAACTGACCTGAGCGTAGGGGAAGACGGCATGCATCGTGAGTCTGGGAATCTCAACAAGAGCCAGTAACTCATTATTTTCCCGCAGCTCCTTGTTACTTTCGTCTCACATTTGTACGTCACGAGCACTAATGGGTCCATGCGTTGGCCGTTCTGACTGACGAGAGCGTGCGATTATGCTAGGTTCTATGCCAGTCGGATCTGGTTTTGTGAGTCTCCTTTCCACGTTCTTGGATACGGTTCACTAAATGGCGACATTTACCAGTTGGGAGCTCGCTCAAGACTATTGTACGGTTTTCTGTCGTCCCGATTGTGCGTACCCTTTTCATGTGGATCAAGCCAGCATCCTAACTTCAACCCTAAGTGTGCTCTCACTCTTCTACAACTTGGTCTGTCGTTCTATCATCTGAGATGTGTGGGCAGTCTATTAAACTCCCGGGCGCACAGGGGGTGGACTCAGTACGTCATATCCTGGGCCTGAATTTCGCGTTATAACATGACTCTTATGTGTCGCGGCTTTCAAGTGCAAGTTGTGGTCATGTAAGTGATCGTCTTTTGGCGATTGTGGCATTTTATAGATCGTTCATGTAAATGGCTGATAGTTGGCGAATAGGTCCGAAGCCAAGAAGTACACGCAAATGAGTCAGAGGACGATTACACTGCTAGTAGGTGTTCACCTCAAGCCCACTCCGCGCGCTCATTTGACTTATGCTTGCGATTGGGTAGCAATCGATGTACATCCATGGAGCGGCGGCTTCTGCTTGTGATATACTGATCACCGCTAGCCTGGTGACTATATTTCGCTCGACGGTAGTCCCTAGCACCAGAAGGTCTGTAAATCTCTTACAAGACGACATCCCCCCATTTACACTCTCCCCAGGACACAAAACCTTGTTGAGAAACTCGTTAGGTATGCGATAAATCGAGGGATAGTAACAACGTAAGTTCCAAAGATACGTATTCTCGGGATGATAGCTAATCCTCGATTCATTGTCTCCAGTGTGCTCGCGTTGTTGAGCATTTTTCTGGTCAGTACCATTCACTGGGAGCATTTCGTTGATGATCCGATCCTGATTTCTGCGTGACCGAAAGTTTGACTTTGCCTCGGGAACATTCTATTAGTGAGTCGCCTGCCCGAACGTCAGTACGGTCTGCATTCTAACCCCGTTGTCTGCCAAGCCTCATTCCGTTCTCTTGCAATACGCATGGTATGCCTTCTCATTTCATGCCCGTTGACATTCTGACAAGTGTACCGTCCCTAGTCTACGTAATCTCGATCACCAGTATGTGAGTTACCATCAAGATGTCCTTGGTCCAGTCGCCGTTGCTGACTTCCGCTTGTTGTTTTCCAGGTTGATGGCGAGGGAGGGCTTGCGTCAAGACCTGGAGCGGTCGTTCCACCTGTCCGATCTCTTGATCTCATTCAACAAGTCAGAGTGTACAGACCCAACATCTACTAATGGGAGCAGCAAGGCCGATCATGTGCTAAGCGTTAGCGATAAAAACGGTGAGACACTCCGTACTTCGATACATTAGATATCCGAGTTCACACGTCCTCTCACTAGAAGCTCCGTCGACATCTCAGAGAGGTGGGGCACTGGAAGAAGTCTGATTAGTATTGATTAATATTACTGCGAAATGCGTCATAGAACGTGTCGTAGAGTTGTTGAATGTAACACAGACTTCCTCCGACTCCGAGATCGGGTCGGCAGGTGAGCAACCGTGCGACAGATGACAACACTTGGCTATCTGTAAAACATTCCAGGTATGTTGCTGGTCACAATATCAAGCTAATACGATCGGGAGAAGGTAAGTATCCAGGACGCATCACTTCCAGGTTCGAGTCTTCCCCCTCAACGCAAAAGCTATTTAGCAAGCTTATTAGGTTGGAGCTGAATTGAGCTTCTTCCAACGTTTGGAGCACCGTAACAGAAGCAGAATGGATAGACACTTCCAGCTTCACAAACCCAAAAGAAGGCCGGGTGGAGTAGAACAGACAAGAGGTGTCCCTTCTCATTGTTAGGTGAATCACGTACGAGAATGTTGAACACACTCACTGGTCATTATCGTCGTTCGAAGGTTCGCTTCGACATACCATCTCATTCTTTGGCACCAATATGTTTTGATCGTCGTTATCCGTGCCAGGAATAGGCACAAACGGGATCGACCGACAGACGCTTACGATCTGCTCATTGGACGCCAAAAATGCAACACCTAAGGGTACGAAATTTCAGTTTGTCCAAGCATTGACCGCCGACTTGCTCGGTGGCTCACCCTTCCAAATAGATATTGCGCTCGATTGAAGACCATCAAACGATAGCACATCTAGTTGCACTCGAGCTTAGGACCGGGTAGGATATGGTGAGGCTGAGACCTACCCTTTAGCGACACATTCTCCAGTGCAAACCGCCAATCATCGTCGTGGGTCAATGCAAAATCCGCATTTGTCTACGAAATTATCGTCAGTGATTCGCAGAAGCACAGATGAGGGATAGTCGTCTCACCGACTTTAAGATTTTTCTGTTTATGGCATCAAGTGGATGGATAAAAGACTGAGCCAGTGTTAGAAGCAAAACTCCGGGCCAATGTAGACGCATCACACCTCTGTCGGGAAGGGCTCCACCGTTACCTCGTCTGACAGTGATATCGATCCGATTCCAGAGAGTCCACCTCCACCGCTGGTGCCTTCGCCACTCGATGAGCATCTGTCACCTTTGCCAGCTCCCCCTTCTTCTTGTCCTTCCCTGGGGCTGGAGTCCGAATCCGAGTCAGCGGGAGGTTTTCGCGAATTAGAGTCTCTCTGTGGTGTGGTGGAGTCCCTCATTCGAGAACGAAATGAGGAAGAAAATGATAACTTGAAACCGTGTTGGAATAGACACTGATCCTTCCCTTTGTAATCACGGGTGTTCCTTTTCGAGTTCGACCCAGATTTGGCCTCTGCGGTTCCTCGAGACGTCCAAGCATACGAGGGTGGGGGATACCTTTCGCACTTTCTGATCAATCTGAGGACGTCGTAAGGAGGATAGATAGGCCCTTTGAAAGCAGCCATTGCCCAGCTATCGCTCTTGATACAGCCTGTGAGAATATACAAGGATTCGTCTTCGTCAAGCCTGCGGATACCATTTGCATGCAGGTAGAGCAATCGTGCGTTTTCAGCAATGAAGTGTCGAAGTTCAACGTAGTTCTCGAGTTCCTCTAGATCGGCAGACGAGGTCACAAGTACGGCACCTTCGCTCCCTAGCATTGTGAATTCGTACGTAGATACCCTGATAGCTACGACTAAGCATGTGAAAGACAGATAAAACTCGGAGCACTCACTCGTCATCGGCCGCGTACTGGGTGTCAGCAGACACACCCACTACTATTGGTTCGCCAGAGGATAATTCATCTTCATGGATCACGGTCCTCATATTTGGTGGGGTATAGCCAGTAGCGCACGGCCTCGCCGTTCTTATCGACTCCGCATCCTCAAATAGGTTGAACAGCTTTTTGAATCCCCAAACAGCGTGAAAAGTGCCGACGTCGCCGGGCACAACGCCTCGCTCTCCGACAGGTTTACGGGGCCGCGGGTTCCAAGAAGCCAACCCTCTCCCCGATGTCAGCATGCTGCGAATGTAGATATGGGGGAGGGTGATTTTCGACGACTTCATGTTTTCCGCATCCAAATCTTCAATTGATAGCTGCGAAGGCAGGTCAGAACCAGGGGGCGCAGGCAAACGTGAACGTACCACACTGATACCATCCGAGGAGTAAACGGTTGCGGACTGAGGTCGACTACGAATATGGTCTTCGTCTACCCCATTTTCCTCTTCACTTTCCTGGGGTCGGGGATTGCGCCTGCGATAACGGTCACACTGAACCTAACCGAAACGTCACCCATCAGGCTTTCAATAAGTTCAGAAGTTCGTCTCACCTGTCCATCCCAATCCTCACTAATACTACTATTTGTGGATGTTGAAGCAGGAGTGAAGTTACGAGTCTCTTGTCTTTCGTCCAGTGGGTCGTCAGCAGTGCTGACTGTGAGGCTCGATGTTGTGACATTGATATTGATTGTTCGCGTGAGCGTCATATCGCGACCCGCCACATGGAAAGGCGTTTGGTGAAATGAGTGGTGCTGACCGCCGGACAACATTGAAAGGCCAGTGACCGTTATAGGACTTGGTTCGTCGGCCATGGGGCGCCGTTTCAAAGAGCGGGAGGGATGGGAAGAAAAGATGGACTTCCCCAACTCCAGAACCTTTTAATAGCCACTAATAAAATCTGTACCATAAGAGGTGGTGTGATACTGTGGTAACTGGTAGTGGAAATTAATATGTAGCGCATGCTTCAAATGATCTCGGACCCGGACACGTGCTTGCACAATGCGCGGTGAAGCTGTTCTGTTAGAGATGCCAGTGACGTACGGACGGACAGCTGTCCGAGCAAAGGCTCAAACGAAAAGAGAACCTTCGCCGAATGGAACAAAACCGAACGGGAATAAGNAAAAAAAAATATGATTAAGATCACGGTGGGAGGCATGAACTCGAGACGTTCTCGGCGCCCTTGTACTCATCTCGGCGCTGATTACTGACTGCTCACTTTCCCTGCTGTCACCGAGTTCTCTACCTTTTCGGTCATTTGTGCTCTTCAGGGACACCCTCCTACGTCTATTGTGTTGTCATGATGGGAGCGAACACAAATGAGCGAGCCCATATCAGTCAAATGGACATAACAAAGATACTGCGAAAAATTTCAACGTTTCAGCAACCATCACCCCGGCGTTTAGTGGGCGCCTAATCCGTAGTGTGCGAAACCCCAGCGACCACGAACCCAGGTACTACTGCCACCGTCTCGCCTCTCACGGCGGAGGTGATTCGTGATTAAGTTGAACTAGCCATATATATGAACGTCACGGCGTTTCATAAGGTACTCAGGTACGTGACGCTAACAACATCGCAAATTGATACCTTGCACTCATCATCAACCCCTTGAGCACCCATACGGCCGTCGATACCACCCGTACAAATCAGTGTGCTTTTCACACGCGGCCTGCTTGTAGGCAGAAAGGACATCATTATGGGATGGGCAATGCTCAGCTGGAGGCGACGGTCAAGACGTCGGATCATACGCTACACGTGATGTTTGTCCCGAGTGTCAGCTTCGTCCTCTTGTCGTGATGAAGCTGTAATTAGGGCCATGTGTTCGGTTGCTCCGAATCCGTGGGATGTGAATGTAAACCGTATTTGGAGTTACATTCCTGTGGCCTACTCGCACCTGAATTGGAGACATGATGACAGGGTTCAACCCACGTGGAACTAACTAGCTTTAGTGGAGTGGAACATAGGAAATCTCGGCATCCACCATTTACGTTGTCAATTGAAGCCGAGTCCATTATCATTGTATTATTTGGTCCCTTCCTCTGATGTGAGTCCACCCTCGATGCTCAGTGGCATTGAGATGCAAGTAAAAGCCAAGTGTACATTTCATTAACAAGAACATGTGGCGTGCAGCAATCAAATGATGAGACGCTGAGGAGCCATTCTCCGTTTACAACCTCCTGCACAACCTCCTTCCATAGTCCACGACCTCCCAAGACTCCGTCCCAGGCGTCGTCCTTGCATAAAACACGCCTTGAGGATCCCACTTCCTCCTTAGCTCCAGCAACCTCGGATAATTGGTACCCCAATACGCCGTCTGCCAGTTCGGCTCCTCCAAATTCCCCTCGTTGACGTACGCAGCGCCATTGGGACTCGCATCTCTCAGCGGTGCGTCAATCTGGTTCGTTAATTGCTGCTGAGCTTGTTGTTTTTGAGCCCAGGTTGCGGTGTTGCCCAGGTTAACGGAAGTGATGGAGAAGGAGGCGGCGTCTCGCCATGCTGGGTGAATAGCATTGTCGACCGCTGCCAAACCAATTCGCGGACCGACGATGTGACCTACAAAACCGGCTCCTGAGCGTCTCATGGCGTCAACAATGGCATTTCCGTTCGCGTTGATATCGCGTTTGGTGAAGAGACGTCCCCCGACGAGGGCGGTGATCCCAGCGCCTTCGTCCTGGAATAAAGCAGTATACAAGTCGAAGAAGGTAGGGTACTCGGTGATTTGAGCGTTGTACTGAATACCGAGTGAGCGGAGCTGGTCGAAGAGGGGTTGAACGACTTCGGTGATTCGAGCTCGGGTCATGTTGACACCGACGAAGGGTCGAATATTGAAGGACCCGCCGAACAATTCGTAGTAGACGAACATCCCGTTGTCGACCCAGCGAGGCGCCAAGTTGTGGAAAGCAGCGAAACCGCGCCACGATGTGTTTTGGTCGAATGTGCTAAGGGACAAGGTGATACCCGCTGCAGGGGTCTCAGGATAAGTCTTGACGGTTACGGAGACGAGAGCAGCGAAGGTGGATGGACCTCCTCCACGGAGACCCCAGAAGAGGTCGGGGTTAGAGTCCGCGTTGACTGTGAGGAATTCGCCTGCAGCAGTAACAACTTCGTACGAGAGTGCTTGGTCTGCGGCTACAGGCATGGATTTTCAGTCGTGAGTCGAAGTGAGAACTAATACTGAAAGATCAACATACCCATTCCGTAGTACGAGGCGAGAGGTCCATGTCCACCTCCTTGAATATATCCACCTGCAAAACCAACGGTCTGAGATATTCAAAGAAATTAAGACTGAGTGAGTGTCGAAAGGGAAACTCGCAAGTTCAACGTACGGGACATTCACCGGTCACAATAGCGACTTTCGGATTCTGCTGATTCGCAAGTCGCAAGAGTTCTCGTCCCTGGATTCCAGCGCCGACCGTAACAGCGCTACCGGTCCAGCCTCCTGGGCCTGTGTACCTCTGGGTAAACTGAACACCTGGAGATAAAGTCAGTATAATTGAAAAAATCGAGAAGTAGGAAGAACGTGCTCTTGAACGAATGAGTGTTAATCGCCAGAGAGCCGAATCCCGTGCTCCTGCCCATGAAATCGTGCCCAGTGTTTCGTATAATGAGCCGAACGTTGTTATTTCTGGCGAAATCGATTCCAGCCTTGATATGATCACGAGTTTTGGCCATTATGACATAGCGAGGGAGGTAGCCGATGGAGCAGACGGCGTTGCGATTGGTGGTTGGGAGACAGGTGTTATTGGTCCATAGCATCCAATGGTTGGATACAGCTCGGTCGCTCCTGAGAATGCGGGAACGGGAGATCAGTAAGTGAACGCGAACGAGTAAGTCATGGAAGAGCTAAAAAGATACATAGGAACTGGACGTACTGCCAATCCTGCCCATTGAAGTTCCTCGTTACGTCTTGGCACGCAGCCTGATTGTACGTATTGATTCCTTCGAAGGTGTTGTAGCAAACAGCGGGGTCTGGAATGACTTTCTGCAGGTTCCCGCCAACTGTAGTGTTGAGAGCGGACCAAACGGACGTGGAGGGCCAACACGCATCGAGGTCCGAGCATTTACAGTCGTATCGAACGCCGCTCCATGTAAACGGGTTCACCTGCGCGGAAGCGAGGCGACTCGCCGATGAGAGGAGAAGGGTTTTTGTGAGTAGTGAAATGAAAGGCATGGGTTGCAACCACTGAAGCTGGGAGAAGCTTCTTTACCGAGGAGTGTTAGTACGCGACGGATTTAAGTATGCCGATGAAACTGAATTGGATCCTCGGAAAATCGCCAAAACGAAATCTCCAAAGACGATACCTTCAAGGAACGTGATGCAGTACAATCCGTTCGGCCGCCTAAACAGATATGCAATTCGAACTTGGAGCTTGATCATAAGAGCACTCCCCCGCAGTCCAAGTGCTCACTCCAGTGACCAGTCTCGCGACTTGTGTTTAATCATTCTTCCAAAATATTCATCCCATGACATTCGTGGGCTGTTTCAGGATACTTGAATAGCCCGAGAGGTCACGAAGGAGGCCAAGAACCGTCATAGGCAACACCATATAGTGCAATGTCCGTTGAGACCATCGAATAGAAGCGCCAAGTTCTTTCGAAGTCTACGGTTTACCAATGTTAACCCAATCAAAAGTTAGCGAAAATGATTTGCACCAAGTGAGAAAGAAATGATAAAATTGGGTTAACCCAGAGACGGACGGAGGGACGAGCCTGTTCAGGAAGGGAGTGCCAGGGTCGGTGCCGGGAGGATTCACATACTACGATACGGGTGGTCAAAAGAAGCAGACGAAGAAGAAAATCGATTGAAGGACATAATATTCGGTGAATTTCGAATTTCGAAGCCACGGACACATGAGGTACTCGCGTGAGTGGGTTTCTGCCACGGTATATCCGGGGTGAGTGAGGCGGCGAATAGACAGCAAGGACGAGGTTTGGACAAGGACTTGACGTGGAAACCAGAATCACAAGTTGCAGCCGAACGTCGCACGGGGTGGTAGCAAATGGAGTTGGAGAGCTAAACAAGCCATGAAAGGGGCAATGTCCGATAGCGACGGTGAGCACAGAAGCAGCATCATGAGCGAAAACTGAATAACCCACAGGCCTGCCACAAACTGTAACATAAGAAGGAAGCAAAAGAGGGATCGAGAACGTACGTGTATTGCGGGATTAGTGGTTGGTATATAGTATATTACAGCGTGCTCGAGAATCACTCGCGTACGAATTAAGAAGGAAGATCATTCAGAGGCAGTCGAGTGACGATGAGAGAACGTCGGAACAGTCGGTTGAGCCTAAGGGAAGGGGAAGACGTCATTGGATGAATATGACTATTCGTGGAAAAGGGAAAGATACGCACATCAGCATGAGGTTCCTCCGTTCACCATGACTCGCTAAACTGATGAGGACTCATCCTTTACAGTCTCGACACCACCCTTCTCACCCTTCTCTGCTCTCCGCTCATCGATGGTACCCCCTTCATCATTGCCAATAAACCTTGACCTCGATTTCCGCATCGGTGATGGAGACAACACTCGCTCCTCAGCTCGTGGTTCCGTTCCGTACTTTTCATCGTGTGTGGCGGCTTTGAACATGAGTGCAGTGCTACATCTGATTTAGTTCCGGGAACGAGATTTTAGGGTAGGTAAGAACGAACCTTGCCAGCGTGAAAATGGACGCAACCCAGAGGAGGGTAACCCATGCAATGTTTTGAGGCCAGGACCTGTACCCTACACCATGAAAGAATTACGAGTAGTGAGGATGACCTTGATCAAGGGAGAATGCGGTTTGACTCACGTAGAGGCGGTCTGAAGAATTGGTCAACGAGCTCTTGAGTTCTCGCAGGATCAACACCCACAATCCTGGCAGACTGTGTTGCGATGATAACCTAAAAATAAACAGGGGTCGTATTCCAGCATCGTAAGGGGAGAGTGTATCGAGAAGGCAAGCAACAACGCACCGTCGAGGCAATCGCCGACCCGAACATCCCAAGCGTAATCCCTACAGCCAACGCCAACTTCGTGTGCCTATACCACGCCGGGTAACGTCTCCGAGGCCAAAATACCAGAAAGAAGAAGTCGGCGCCGAAGAGAGTCGCCACGAACACGCAGAAGCAGATGGTGGATATGGCGGAATTGATGAGGTCGTTGTTGAGTTCAGTCGCAACGAAGTTGGTGGCTCCTTCGATGTGAGTTTGGTGGAAGTTGTACTTGCTCAGCGAGTAGGTCGCCGTACACTGTGAAGTACGAAGAAAGTTGTGGTTTGTTGGCGGAATCACGGTGAGCAGGAAAGGAAACAACATACCTCCGCGGCCAGACCGGTGAGCATAGCGAGCTAGGAGAGAGAACGAGCAAACCGACACCTTTAGCAGGCCATTGCGCGGGAGATCGATGTAGGGTACCTGATAGACCACTACCCTCGATGTCAGCTACCGTATGCTTTAGAAGAGAGGCGCGGTGCTCACCGATTCGTTCTTTACGCATATACCATCTCCTATCAAACATCTTCTCACTCCCGAATGCTCCCCAATGCATTTCCGAAAGGTCGAATCCCCATATTACGGTCATTTTCTAGGCTGCGAGCGACAGTCGTTCGTGCTGGTCTGATAAGAAGCAGAAGGATGTGAGTGCGAATAAAAGGGTGGATTCACAAGTGCCAGGCCGTAGAGACCTTAAGTTGTGGAGCAAGTCCAGGGCGAGGGCGCAGCGCATGACGCAGGATACGTTGGCGTTCGGTCCAATGTTGAGATCGCTCCTGTGAGTGGAGACTGACCGGGAATGCTCCTCGTTGTCATGATATGTGCCTTGGAGTCCGGGGATGGTGGTATCCGTGGAGAGCTTGACCTTGGAGGAATGAGCGACGGCGATGACCATTCAACCATGACGTATCTCTATTTGGCTGATGGCTCAAAGTCAAATACCCGACCTGCGCGGGTCGCGCTACCTTGGATCAGATAGAGTACGAGGGCATATCTTTTGGGCTACTGGGACCCGCAGGTCATACGCCAGAGGAGCGAATACTCACATCGGCTTACCTCTGGGTCCTCCAGTAACGCTCGCAAAACTTGAGAGAGCTGGGATGCATCTTGATAGCAGTGGATTTCATGTGCGATCGAGGAGACTTTGAGGAACATTAAAAACGACTACGGTTTGAACGAACAATGAGATAGACTCAAGGGCAGTACTAGCGTCAATACAGGATCTCGACAGTGAGTGATGACGTCCGTCGCTTCTCCACTCTCCTTTGCAGAATGACAGGCGGAGTCTGCCTCGATCGGGGCATCCAACCATTCACATAAATCCTCTTTAAATTCTGCGCGGCTGAAGGGGGGAGTCCATCAAGGCGGAAGCAAGTATGTTCTGGATAGCGCCAATATTGCCAGCTGCGGTATCAGTGCCACAAGAGGTGTTGAGTTGATCTGAAGCAGCGGCGCCCGGAGAGAATGGTGTATTGAAAGGAGAATTGTTTGTCCCATTCGAGTGGGTGTCGTTCGGAGACTAAGCAAGAGTCTCGTAATAATTTTCAGGCAGAAGGCTCACTAATAGTATCTATCCGAAGCGAAGTCAAACTTTCGGTCGGGCGGAAGTAAGGATGAGAATCAACGAAAGGCTCGGGGGAGTGCGACTGACCAGAAATATACTTGAAAAGGCGAGCACACTGGAGACAGTGAAGCGAGGATCAGTTGCTCCTCAGAGCGGTCTGTGTTGTCGGAACTTACGTTGTTAATTCTCGATGATATATCGCGTCCTGGGGGCGTATGAATGCTGAGACTTAACTTTATGAGAGGTTTACAAACTTTATAGTGTTGCGGACTCCCGTTGAGCGACAATAGTCACCAGGCCGGCGGTGATCAGTATCACACGCAGAAGCCGCCGCTCCATGGATGTATATCGATTGCTACCCAACCACAAGCGTTAGTCAAATGTGCTTAAAGAGAGGTGGATGCCCTACTAGCAGTGTAATTGTCCCGTGACCTATTACCGTACATCGTTCTTCGGATCTATTCGCTAATTATCAGCCATCTACATTTCTACATGAACGGCGGGTAAAATACCACAACCGCTGCCAGTGGATGATCCACCTACATGGCGACAACTCGGACTGAATATCATAAGGGTTGTCTCACCGTGAAGTTAGACAGTGGATATCACGTACCGAGTCCGCCCACTGTAAGCCAGTGCTTAATGAACTACGTCACGCATCTCAAAAAATAGAGTGACTGACCCAGTTGTAGAACGGTGATAGCACACTTGGCGTTGGATTTAAGATGTCAATTTGATCTGAAAAGAGCGACGAGGCAATGACGGGTGACAGCGAATCCTACGAAATACTTGGGATGTTTTGCCACTGTACACGTCGATACACAAGCCAGACGTATTACCGGAGATGGAACGTAAACTCACCAAGCCAGATTCCCTTGGCGTAAAACCTATAATAATTGTAAGCGCTCGTCAGTCAGGTTGGCCAGCGCACGAATACAATTGGGAGATGGACGTGACGAGGAGCTGCGAGTGAAGATGAGCTACTGCTGTTCAATGAATTTCACATACTCACGATGCATGTGGCGCTTCCCTACAGTCAGGTCAGCGAGGATTCGGCTCGTGAGCGTTCATAGGGATTAGCATGCATACCGGAACTGATGTTCAACCGACAGCTGAGGTTGAACAACATTGTTCACTTACGCAGGAGTGAGATCGCTGGCATTCGTCCCACTCGACGGGTTCTGCTTGGTGATGAAATCAGAAAAGGTCGTATACTTGGTGTGTCGAAAAGCATCTGGAGAGTAGTCAAGATACCGGTGAGCAAGCATCCGATCCTCAAAGTCAGTCACAGCCCGATAGTTGTGATCCAGCTACAACGTACATGAGAATGGCAGTAGTATATTTGAGAATGATCGGTTCGTTTCGAGAGTACCTCCAGAAATAGGTCGCTATCATCGCCTGAAATCCACTAGTAAGCTTTTCGAAATATGAAAGGGCTACAGAGGGTCGCACAAGTGATATGCCCCAGAGCCTGGAAGCGGAAGTCCCGGTCGACAGGGGCGCGTGGTTATGAAAATGGCGACTTACACGGCTGTCAGCAAAGTTGATATTAACAGAGCACCCATCGTAGCAAGAGCCGCCTTCCACGTTCTCTTCCTCACCCTCTCGACATATTGGTTCAGTCCCTGCTCCCACTTCCTCAATCCGCCAAACCTTCCGTTCACGATATGGAGCACACCTCCCTCACCGTTCTCCCCATCGCTCCCCTCATCGTCGTCATCCCCATCATCCCATCATCCCATATCAAAGCGAGCTGGACTAAGAATGCCATATCCAACCAGTGTGTGCAGAATATACTAACAGCTTGGAAATACTGCAAGCGATCCAATACCTATTCAACCCGGACATCTTACAATTTCACAAGGACTATACATGAAGAGATTAAAATCGGCGGCCTCCTGAGTCGCAACAGGAGTCGAATGGAAGCTACAGGAGGTTACCTTTCTTCAAATACCCGCGCAAAACAGCGTCCTTGACTGGAAGAGGAGTGAATTGCCGTGAGCTCAATAGAGACAAGTAAAGAGACGGTGACGAACCGATAAAGATAGCGAGGCCAGCATCTGTGGTAGCCTGCGGAAAAAATTTGCAAAGTTCAGGGACGTCAGACATCGAGAACATTTACAAAGACTGTCACGCACCACAGAGGAAACCAAGCAGTGGACCTGGCGAAAACATTTTTTATCTGAGTACACCTTGGCTATCTGCGTAAAAGGGAATTGAAAATCTAGACTGTACGTTCAGTGTCATCGAGGCGAGTACAACAAACATGAGCTTACATTTCACAACCATATCAAAATGATTAGGTCTATCTCCATAACTTGGGACGTAGTCTTTGACCTTCACACCTGCTTGCAGCTTGCGTCGGAGCACATCACACTTGGTTAGAAAAAGTATGAGGTTGGATCTTTTAAGTAACCGGGACTCGCAGATCGCGCGCCAGTGGATGAATGAATCTTCCAATCGGTTGACCTTCGGGTCCTGCAGTGAGCGCTGGTCAAAATCTGAGAGTGCTGAGATGCCTTGTTAGCTCTTGCAGTGGATAGTGGAGCCCGGGTGCGATTGAAGAGGCTTCAAGGATACTCACAAGCGACTACAAGGTTTGAGCAGAAAATGAGATATGCTCAAAAAAAAGAAGAAGACGACGGTTTCACTTACAGAAGATAACTGCGTGTATCCCTTCGAAGAATGGCATCCACGCATGTCGTGCCATCCTCCAGCTTCCGATATCATATAAACCCATGTAATGCTCAGTCGTTAACCCGTCAGAGTCCACTGTTTGCTCCAATTGTATCTGGTACTCTTGGATGCCAGTTCTTGAGCAAACAAGCGCAACATCTTCATCAGAAGGGGCGTAGTTATAAGAGGCTATTCGGTCTATATCTTCTAGAAAACTGAGTGAAACACCAATGAGTAACGTCATTGTATCGGTATCAAAGAAAAATCCAAGATCCGGGGAATGTACGTACATCTGGGCCGATTCCTCCAACTCGATCTTTCTCTTTCTCAGTACCGACTTCACCATCTCGTCCATCCACAGGATTTTGATATCCCCTCCACAACGGGCGATCACTTCCGTCGCTCGCTCCCTCTCCTTTTCAGACTCGAAGGTGGAGCTTGCATCAGTTGAGGCGTATAGACGTTTACGTAGATTTTTTTCTGCACACCTGAGAGTGGCTAGGTGGAAGAGCGGAAGCCAGTGTGTGTCCTGATTGCCACCATCCTCGCCAGTTGACGTAGGGAGATCTTCTCCAGAAGATGACGACTCGAATTTTCCTGAAAGGTCAGGGCCTAGAGAGAATGATGGGTCGAAAGGATAACCAGACGCCCTATTCAGGTGAGTGTCGTTCGTGGATTTGGGAGGAGCCCCATCATCCAGTTCGCACCGCAGTGCATCAAGGATTATTACAACTGCTTTTAAAATCCTGAGCTGGATAACGGACTTCCACTTTGCCATTTCTGCATCCCATTGTTCTCTGGCATATTTCATTCGCAAATCTGTAGCACCAGTGAATACTGATGTTGGTCGGTATAACTAGGAGTGATAGAAGGTGTACTCACGGCTGACCATGGTTGTCCTACCTGCAAAGAAATGGGGCTCACGGGATGCTAGAATTAAGATGAGGACCTAGCACATACCGCTTTCGGATTCCCCAATCAACACCGCCTTCAGCAGGTTCTTCCGCGTTCTCATCAGCATCTCCTTCTCTTTCCTCAGCTCCATGTCAATGGCGTGGCTCCTTTTCTTGTCCTTGGCTTCACGAAGGTACCGTACAGCGCTCTCCGTTGAGCTCTCGTTCGCAAGCGGCGGTAGAAAGGTACTGAAGGGGTTATCCCCATAGTTCGTGTCTCGTGCCATGACAGCTGGTAGTGGCTATCTCTATGAGCGTGATTGGTAACTGAAAGCCCAGAAGAAAGCTAGAGTGCTCAGCAGCAGGGTTGATAATTCTGCAGGAGGGCCCGAGAGAATGAAAGGAAAGAATACAGTTGAGTATATGAAATGTGCCAGCAATGTCGTATGCCGTGCGGAGTGATAGACGCTCATGTGTCAGAAATATCGGACTCCGAAAACTTTCCGCTTGACGTCGAGGCGAATAACGGGTTCATGTCCTCCGATGATGTCCAGAATCTGCCGGCAGTTTTGGCCGCTCCGTGGGTCGTGAGCCGAAAATCGTATCGCACAAGTAAGAGAATGGGGAATTGACGACGGATGAGCATCTTCTCCCGTCAATCTAGAGTTCAGTGGCCCCCGACTAGCTCAGTTGATGCGAAGGCAAACAGAGCATACAAGCAAAGAATGCAAACACATCGTACAAAAAAGCCACGACCTCCAAAATTGTTTGTCGTGGGGCCCATTGGGCTCGAAGCGTCAGTACTGTCTGACTCTCGTCGCGGCTTCCCAATCGTAAAATGCACTCTGAGTTTCCTCAACGGCGCTATTCCCAGATCCTTGCTTAGCTTATGCCGCCAACGTTTTCGTCTGAATGTACGTAGTCGGCTTGCGAACCTGTGCTTCACTCCTTTTCTTCGCCTTGGCCTCATGAAGCTCATGTGCAGCGTGTCGGGTTGAGCTCTCGTTTGTAGGTGGGTGGGCCGAGGGTAATAGCCGAGTTTCGGAATGTGCCAGCTCAGTCGTGTGCTGTGCGGAATGATAGACGCGACTCAGATTCAAGCGTCATTGGGAACAATAGACTTCTAAAACGCTCCAATCGTACCATTCTAGCCTCGAGGCAGAAAAATTAGGGCTCCATGTCTGTGGATGATGCCCAGAATGTATCGTAAGCAAGAGATCGGGGAATTGATAGGGGGTACTCGTGAATCGATAGTAGGGCTCGATCATTTGTGGTGAAGGGTAAGTCCTCTCCCAATAGACCCGGAATATAAGTATTCGATGAGATCAACCCAGCCAACAATGACCGGGAACACATCAAAGAAGGCATCTTACTACCAATAGGCTGTGCCGTAGTGCAGGCTATGTGAAAGAACGATGCGGGATGCAATATATCACAAATAGAATCAAATAGAGAACAAGGCGTGAATGAACATCGAGCACCGCCCAAAGCACTCTGAAAAAGCTTGACAGTGTCCAATATACAACTCTAACCGGAATCACAAAGCTGATGTTCATCACACCCTCCACCATTCACTTTCCAGTGTCCCAACACTCTCAAAGCGGAGGACCTGTAACGACCGGAATAGGTCCACTATTTGCCTTGGTCGGCTTGGAATCACACCTCGGCGCCAAGCCGCCTGAAGTATCCGTGCCCTGCCCGTCCCAGCAAACGGGCCAAGGAGGCGTAACGGCTGATGGTGGCGCAGTAACAGGTGTTGGAGCGGAGACCCAGGTGGTATGGGCGCCGCAATCCGCGGGAGCAATGGTGGCGGAGACGGGTCCGTCTTGGAGAGGGTTGCAGCCCGGGAGGCGTTCAATATCTGTTCGGAACCGTGAGTCAAAGCCAATAGAAATTGAAGTGGCTTGGGGTTGACTTGCATTCGTTTTCGACAACCTCGTCAACCTTGTTTGGTTGCCGACAGGTGTTCATCGTGTCCATGTCTTGAGTCGTCAAAACAGGACAGTTCCATGGGATACCGTCACCGCCTGTGCAGACCTCCATCGCGCGTTGGAGTGAATCGCCCTCCCAGCCGAAGAGGTAGTCGGCGTGTTGACCGAATCCCGTTCTAGGGATATAAGCGATTCCAAAGTAAGAGAACGGTGAAGGGGCGAGATTATGAAGTCAGAAATGGAGACTGAGGTGTAAATGAGACTTAAAGGACGACTCACGGATCTCCCATACTGTAAACGAAAGGTTGAGATCCATCTTTTGGCCAGAGCTCGGGGTCGTTAAAAGGTCGAGTATCCCAGATAATCTCAATGAACAGCAAAGGGACTCGAACGGGATGGGTAGCTGGACAATCGGTACCAAAGATTTGGAGGCCTGAAGAAGCGGGACCCTCTGGGAATGCGACATGGCTCTAGAGTGAAGTTTAGCATAATTGCATACTGTCCGGGATCATAATTGAAAATCTGGCCACGAACCGAATGATCAGGGGAGTCGAGATTCACACCATCCCAACATCTATGCGCAATCGCGAGGTCATCGTCGTCAAAATCGTTGGGTAAATTTGAGGCGCTGGTGAGACGCTCACTTACTGAGGGAAGTAAATATTTGACCTGATTCCCTCAGGACACATCTTGTTGGGTAAGTGGAAACTATCTCCAGGGAATCCCGGGACCCCGTTGTTGCCTGGATCCCTGTTGTCGAAACATCTGAAACTGGTTTGTCGGTAGTCAGGGCTCGTAGTCGGGATGTCATCGGCGCGACGCAGAGGGTGTCCAACAATCATTCGGAAGCCCTGTAGTGAAATCAAGTTGAATTTTTGCAACAACGGAATATTGAGAAGAAGTTTAGAACGCACAGGGGCAAATGCGACGATATCCAAGTTCTTGGTAGGAGCTCGAGGTTGGAAATAGTAGATGGTCATGCCGCCTGCCTGAAGTCCTGGGCCAGTGTTATGATTGGCCATTTGGGGAACCTAATAGCGCGTTAAAAGGAGGGAAGTTAGCTACACGGATCTACATCGCGGTACGCAGAAAAAGAGAGAGGGGGATAAGGGCGTACTCGAATATACGATCCATTCGGGTGCTTGAAGAACAGGACAGCGGTCCAATAATTCGACTTGTCTTCTGCAAATCGACAAGTTGTGCATGTCGACGCCTTAGCCGGGTCGAGATTGCCAGGGTCCATGCTGAAGTTAAAGCTATCGGAGGCGTCGTGCTGGTCAGTCCACGAAATTTACATGGATATTGAAACGACTTGCGCATTTCCTCCGACAATCTGGTGAAGGTGAGGAGAAACTTCTCCGGGTGTGACGAGGCTATAGAATATTACAGTTTAAACTCCAAAACCTTTTAGTAAGCAGGGGCTGAGACACCTACGGATCTGAACGCTCAGTAACGAGCTGAGAGCACGGGAATCGAATCAAAGCATGCGCCAACGGCGCGATGAGCACAGTTGCAATAAATGATTTCCACTGCATGACTGCGGGGAAAATTCTCAGACGGTCAAGATGTGCTTGCAACCTCGTATATATAGCCGCGCCGCATCGTATCGCCAACGGAGCTACAAGGACAAGGAAGTCAGATTGCTGAATGCAGCCAATCTCGGGGATCTGGACGCTATTTCCACGCAATTCATTCGACCTCTCGGGCAAGATTACGAGAAAGAAGCTTGGAGAGACCGCACTAAACATAGCAGTGGTGGATGCCACCATATTGAGCTGCGAAGCTTCGAGCTGCGAGATTCATCCACACATCAGTCAGGTGAGCCAGTTAGGTTCGCAGAGGAGGTTCGATTTTTCGTCCTTCGATACAGAATGAATTGACACTTAGCATTATATATTACATAGGACTATATCAGTTCTACAGTACCAATCTTCTGACTGACGCTCTACCGTTGGCTCTAAGAGAAGTCATTTTTATGAGAGCTCCATTCCGTCCGTCGACCTGAAGTCCGTGGGAAATGTTAACAGCCACGGCGGATGACGGACTGATGGCTTTTCCGACTCTCTCCCTTTTCTCTTCCACGTCTCCGACGCTTAGGACCGGCGTATCATAGGCTGTGGTTGGGCTTCGCTCACAAGGGTGGCAATCCACGTCTGTTTTCATGAATTTTAGCTGGTTTTGATGCCATGTACGCGTCAGTGGAGTCTGAGCAGGGTCTTGGTCTGGGCAGGTGCGTCCAAATACGCGTATTAACCCATTCTCCGAGCTCTAACATGCGGCCCATTAGCGTTAGAATAACTTTACATGACTCCCCATGGATTCTCATTCAGTTGAGCAGCACACAACGCTCAACTTCGCTCCACGAGGCCTTCCGATTCGGCTGTCCTTCCTTCGGGTTCGATATCTCGAACATTTGTCTTTTTTTCGCTGTCTCGCGTTTTAACAAAAGATTCTCGAATATTCCGGACTGGATGTATCTGCTTGCAACATGCCGCTCCGTGCAACGCTGCGAGCTTCGGAGTGTTCCTGGGCATAATTCTCTGCAACCTCCTCCGCTGTTGCCGTCATGGTGTTTAATCATCTGCTCATTCGGACTATTCGTCTCACGCCTCCATCTAAAGAAGTCTTGGATCCCGTTACAGCACGCACCGTACGCTTCGGTTGGTGCTTGAACTCGTCACTTAATCACGCTTCCAGCGCCAATCGGGTAAATCGCGGTTAGAAACTAGCGGTGAACTTACTGGATAGAGCGGCCAAGGGGTTCAATTAAGCTTCGAATGAAGCTCCACTTGTGACAAGGTATTCTACTTCTCGGATTCTTCTTGCATTCTTGTCGGTTCTTCGCACTGATTCCTGGATGAATCTCGCCAGTTGCTGTGTAAGCTCCTCTTCTCCGTCGATCGTGCTCAATTCCTATGCAATCGTTTCGGAACAAAGCACGAGTTGCAAATTAAACAAGGGTTTTCCGTGTCCGCAATTCGGTCGGTTAAGAGATCCTTCGCTCTTGGGCTCTGCGTCAGTATAAATGTGAGACGCTATGGTTTGCTTTTCGACCCGTCAAATTTCCCCGCAACTATGCAGTGGAAATCTCTTGTCGCAACGGTACTTATTGTACCCTTCGCAGATGCGTTAATTCGTTTCCCCTGCTCTCAGCTTGTCACTGAGCGCTCGGATCCGTGAGTCTCAGTTTCACAAATTCTGCCAAAGTCTCGAGCGATAAATCGTTTTATAGTCTCGTTACTCCAGGAGAAGTCGCCCCTCATCTTCACCAAATCGTCGGAGGAAATGCGTGCGTTTCTTGTCTTGTCGTTCTCTCCACTAATACATGATCTTGACTTTGATCACAGCTTCAACTTCACTATGGATCCGAATGTTCTCGATCCCGCCAAAGCGTCCACCTGTACGACTTGCCGATTTGCTGAGGACAAGTCAAACTATTGGACCGCCGTGTTATTCTTCAAGCATCCAAACGGTTCCTACATTCGAGTGCGTCCCATACCCTCTCTTTCCCGAATCAGATATTGATCTCAATCTTTCTATCGGTGGATATTGTTAGGTCCCTCAAATGGCCAATCATAACACCGGTCCTGGAATTCAAGCTGGTGGTATGACAATTTACTACTTTCAACCCACACCGCCCACCAAGAACCTCAATGTCACTGCGTTCGCTCCCGTAAGCCATTCCTTAACCTTAGGCGTTTATTTCATTCATAACTTACTTCGAAATATATTCATAGGGCTTCCGAATGATCGTCGGTCACCCGATGCGTCGTGCGGACGATATCCCTACTGCAAGTCCTGAATATCGGTCCACGAGTTACCGGTGCTTTGACGCGAATGACCCGGGTAACAGTGGGGTTCCCGGATTTCCTGGGGATTCGTTCCACTTGCCAAACAAACCTTGTGCTGAGGGTATTCGGTCGAATATCTACTTCCCTCAGTACGTTCCTGCTTTCACTCGCAATACTTTCAATGCTCAAACTGATCCTTTGCTGCTGATAGGTGCTGGGACGGCGTCAATCTCGACTCTCCCGACCATTCGGTTAGTGCATCCCCCTTTCCGTCTGACATTTTCGGCTTCTATGGTTCTCTTTGTGTCCATTTCACTGATGGACGATGTTTGTCAGAGCCACGTTGCCTTCCCAGAGGGTCCTGCTTCCGCTGGTCTGCAAATCTTCGGTACCGACTGTCCTGCTAGTCATCCCGTTCGACTTCCTCTGCTCTTCATCGAGATCAATTGGGACACTCGATCATTCAACGATGTTTCACTCTGGCCAACGGACGGAAGCCAGCCATTTGTCTTCAGTATGGGCGATCCGTAAGTTCTCGTGATATATTTTGCCCTCCCCATCCACCTGCGCGAGTTTACTCGTGTTCCCCTCCGTTGTTTTCGTTCGTTTTCTCCGTTCGTATTCCGATGCTAACGTTGACGTGTGACTAACTCTACTAGAACCGGTTTTGGGCAGCACGCCGACTACCTCTTCGGTTGGGAAGGTGATTCCCTCCAACGTGCAATGGAGGTTTGCACGGGTGGCGACGGTATCCCTTGGAACTGCCCGGTCTTGACGACTCAAGACATGGAGACCATGAACAACTGCCGTCAACCTAACAAGATTGCAGAGGTCGTCGAGGATGAATGTGAGTGTCCTTGATTTTGGCTCTTTTGCAGTCGGCTCTCGTATATTCTTTCCTCTCACTTCTTCTACAACGTTTCTATTCTTTATTTCTTACCGATTCGCTCGCTCGCTCACGCACGCACGTACTCACTCTTGCTTTCATCGTCCAGACATTCAGCGTCTTCCAGGCTGCAACCCACTCCAAGAAGGTCCAGTCTCGGCGACACTCCACCCTAATGATTGCGGTGCTCAGACTACCTGGGTTGCCGCACCTACTCCTGTCACCGCGCCTCCAGCCATCGTTACACCTCCCTGGCCTGTTTGCTATGATGGTCCGAATCCCGCGAGTAATCCGTTGGCTCCGCTGTGCGACTCGAAGCCAACAATGGCGAACAGTGGGCCTGTTGTTACCCCCGCACCGTTGTAGGTTGGTTAGTATACGACGTACTGTAGATTCCAGGGGAACTACGCATGCGACGCTGGAAGGACTCTTCTGAATCAGTGTAGCATGAATCAGCCTGCTGATTGTAGATTTGTGAACGTAGAGTTTGATGTGTAGAGATACAATGCATGCGGCCTAGTGTAAGAACGGATGGATCCAGCCGAGATTGAGTCTGAGTCTGAGTCTCAGGTGTCTTAGACGCCAGGTTCGGCGTGTCCGAAATGTCTAGATGTCATGCTTAGCAAGAGTCTGAGGGGCCGATCAGGAAAGCCGGCAAGCAACGCATACTTTTTGCTATTGCTCGCTGCCGTCCGTCATCGTTGGCTTCAGTGGGGCGAGGCCAAGGAAGCCCTCTTCCCGACTCTCCATTGATGATCTTTCACTACTCATGAACACCTTTCACCAGAATCACCGTCGATGATGTTGACCTCACCGCAAGCTGCTAAATGATAATACGAGCAGAACCGGCCACATTTCTTTCGACACAAAGGCGGGTGGGAAGAGATATAGGATACCGATATGTGATACTTACCTCACACAAGGATGATAAACCAAGACGACCTGGTGCAGTCGTATCATTCTTTCTACGGGTATGTGAGCTCATGTACCGTTTTTAGGTTGAGCGTTCTAGGGCGACGTCCGAGGCTTGGGTCGGTTATTTGTCGTCGAAAATACGAGAACTAAATCAGTCCTTTTATTTTTTGTCAAAAATATGAGAAATGAACGAGGTCGCTCAATTGCAGCAAACCCACAAGTGGTACAACGACCATCATCGATGGTCATTCGGGTGCAGTACACTCGTTAAGCAACCATCGACGATGGCCGTTTGGGTGTAGTACACCCGTCCAACGACCATGGCCGTTCGGTGCTGCCCACAGCAGTGGTCGCTCGGGTGTGTACCCCACTGCTGACCTTCGTCGAAGGCCGTGTGGTCCACCGCGGCGCCAACGACCTTCGACGACGGCCATCTCTAGGCGCGACCAGGGTGGTGTACAAATATTTGGCCACCCCTTAGTCGCGCTTGGATGGCGCAGCCACGCCCCTTCTCTCTTCTCTCAACGACGACCTTCCCCTCGCCCATTGACGCCGACGAGCGACGGGGACGCCACACGGCCGCCGACTTCGACTACGCCAACGACACTGGGGGATAGGAAGGAAGAGGAGGAAGGGAAAACGGGCGGATGGGAAGGTGTAGGACGAGTTCGGATGGTGCGAGTGCGATAGACGACGAGACGACAACGGACGACAACTATCACCACCACGATCGACCGACAGTGGGTGACGACCATCGTCGAGCGGTGCTGGGCTACTGCGAGTGGTGAGTGCATTCTTTGTCTTCGATTTTCGATCTCGGTTTTGGGTGGTTGGGAATCGAGTTGAGTGAGGGCCGCAGTTTCGATCCGGACTGTGCTTGGTCTAACTCGGTCTCATCCCTGAGGATCTCAATGGCACCCACTTGATTTCTGTTCATCCGGTCCTCATTGTTTTCGAGAGCGAGCCGTTCTCCCGACTCTCCCTCGTTCTTACAGCTTCATTAGACCCCTCCATATTCCTGCCTATCTCTCCCTTTGCTCTTTCCTCATACTCGCCACCAGCCGGATTGCGAACGCAATTCATGGATCGGTGGGTATGACTCCCGCGGAGGACGGAATGTGTGAGTCCGTTGCTTTGTTCGATACTACAGTTCCCTTTCACCGTCTTCCATCTCTCCCCTTTTTCCCTCCCATGTAAATCTCTCCTCCCTCCTCGCTGTACTCACAGGGTTTCCGCTCGTTTATAGACTACGTCCCCTGCTCGACCCCTCTCAACCTGACAATCAAGCTCGACAACCGAAAACCGATATCCATACACCCACTCGACCTCACCGCCGAGCCGCAAGCCTCGTTCTGTATCGGCCTCATCCAATCTGCCGACTCGGTTTTGGGTAAGTGATGTCTACCTCCCGTTTCGAACAGTGCGTTAACGTCGGTTCCGCAGGGCGACCCAACTCGATTGGTGATATGATTCTAGGAGTTCCGTTCTTGAGAAACGTCTATAGCGTGATGGCGTACCAAGACGTTGGAGCAGGCGGGAGCTTCGAGCGCATGCCACCCTTTCCCTCAGGCGACGAAACCACTACTTCCACCGACGAAGCGCCTTCGACAACGACGACAACCAATATAACGGTGACAACGACAACGACAACGTCAAGTGCAGCGACCTCGACAATCGCTTCGTCTGCTATCACACCTCGACTCGGTCTGCTGGGCATTGCCGATCCTTCTATCGCCTTGGAAGAATTTCGCCAAGTCTGAGTCCTACGACAGCCAATCTCGACGAACGGAACAAATCGGAATCGTAACGCTGCTAATTCAGACGACTCAGGGAAGAGGCTCAGCGTAGGCATCATCGTCCTGATCGCCCTTGCTGGATTCGTGCTCGTAGCATCTATCGTATTCGGAGCGCGGTGGTGGATGATCAGAAGGCGGTATAAGAAGAATGAACTGAGTGGGAAGACGTCGAATAACCCTTCGGAAATCTTCAATGATACTGCAGGGGGTAGTGGGCCGAATACGCCAAGGGAACTTGAGTTTGGGTATGGTGGTGGTGCGTCGTTGAGTACGGAAGGTACCACCGCGACTAGGAGAGAGAAGTGGATGCAGTTGGATACGCTGGGTATGGGTGGAGGTGGATATGCTATTGCTGCCGCAGTGTCGAAGGAGCAGAGTCGGCAGAGTCGGATCGAGAGGGAGAAGGTGCTGGCTAGTGAGGAACCTCGGGATGGCACGTCGAAGGGGAGGCTTTCAGATGACACCGACAACGACGAAAATGCAAAGACCCTGGCAAATTCAAAATCAACTTCGACGTTCCGCTCTGAAAGCGGGAGTGTTGGTGAACAATATATCCGACATTCATGTATCTCGTGGCGTCCCAACAAGACCGATCATCTCCGTTAGGGCAGTGATAGTACGGTGGGGAGTGGTGGTAGCAGCCGCGCTAGGAAGGATACGAGCGGTGCCGGTCTCGACAGGGCTAGGATGCACAGTCTCGTTCTGCCTCTTGTCGAAGGGTCAACGACGACTCTGCAGCAGCCAGTACCCTCAGCCATTGGATCTTCAGGACAGGGACGCAACCCAGGCCCCCCCGGACTGGGTAGCAGCTTGACAGACGTGGCCCCTCTCCCCCGAAACGACGATGTCGATCGACGGCAATGGGATTCAACTTTTGACGACGTACCTAGCCAACCGTCGCCCAAATCTCGCCACCATAATCATTATCAGCATCACCAGAGTCTTCGCGAATCGCGAGGACCCTGTCATCCTTCGAGCTCTCATCGGTATCACCCATTCGGGGGGATAGGCTCCCCATCATCTCCTTCTAACCCTAACCGCGACTTCCAACGCCGCCGCTAGTGGTGCGAACCCTTCAACACTCTCCGGCCCTTCCCCCCGCGCGCTCTCCCCCACATCAACCTCGGATGCTCTAGGTGACCACGACCTAACACCAAACAGTTACGCCCCGATCCACGAATCTCGTCGTCGTTATTACGCCGAGCAACGCGCGGGTGTGGTCCTCTGGCGCACCAACGACCTTCGATCTCGATATTCGATCTCGATGCTCTGCGCGACCGGGGTGGTGTACAAATATTTGTACACCCCCCACCTGTCGCGCTGTCGGCACAGCCACCGCCTGCCTCTTCTCTCTCGACCGAGACGAACCCCTCGCACAACGACGACGAGCGACGGGGAGGACTCTGGATACGCAAACGACGGCGAGTGACAGAGGAGGAGGAAGAGGATTAGGGGCCGATGAAATAGGGGAGGACGACGGACGATGACGATCGATAGCGAGGGACGACGAAGACCGACCACGACCATCATCCCCTCGCTCAACGACGACGACGAGCGGCGGGGGTGTGATGGAGGTTGATGACGACGACGAAGGGCAACGACGACGACAGCCCAATGGCGGCGACTAGGCGCGAGGGACGACGACCGCCGACCGGCGTTGACCAGGACGACGATGACGACCACCACCACCATTGTCCGGCGCCGGGTGACCGCAAGGGCCGACAACGAGGATCGTCGAGCGGCGCTGGGTGTTGACGAGGAACGATGGCGGACCATCACCATCGAAGCCACCTCGTTTCCCCTCCAGCACGACACCGCATCGCAAGTGTCTGGCTAGGTTGTGAGTACTCGTTCCTTTTTATCAATTATTCGTTGTCTGTCGCCGGTTCTTCAATGAGTCCGATTTTGACTGACGAAGGTTGACCTCACAGCGTACGACGAGCGCAGAAGGCAGCTGATATCGGGGACTTCAAGAGTTCCTCCACCTTCTCTTCGTCTCGCCAANCCCCCCACTGCGAACGCCAATGCGAATGGCGACGAAGAACTCGATGAGTTCGTGTCCGACGCCGATGGTGCTCACGAGGATGAAGGTGCACCAGGCCTTGCTCATGGCCACAACACCCGTGCCGGTGGACGACGAAAGGTCAAACCCTCCCCGTCGTCTTCGTCTTCGTCGGACTCGGGCCACTCCGACGATGGCGAGGGGACATAGACGTAAAGGTCGAGAGGGAGACAAAGAGACGTCGACTGGACGGACCCTCGTCGTCGTCGTCGAGATCTTACCTCGCTCACCACCCTTCTCACTCTGGGCGACTTGGTCCCATGTCGTCGTCGTCGAATGCGAAGAGGAATTCGTACCCCTCCCACCCCACCCCCCCACCCTCAAACTCAGAACTACGCCTCGCCGTATACGCTCGACAGGTCCAATGGGTTCGGGCGACGGGCTTCTGGTGGGGAGGCTGGGTGGAGGAACGTACGGGATTGGGAGTACGTACATCACGCTCATCATCCTCATCCGCACGGAGGCTCAAGGCCGGGAACGGGATACTTTTCCACCTCGTCGTCTTCTCGTCGAGTTCAGCCTCACCAGCAACCATCCCACCAMGCGTACCAACAGCGTGAACGCGAGAGAGGAGGGGAGAGGGAGAGACCGCGGGATCATCACTTGGACTCGGAGGACGTAGAGATCGTCGACGTAGATGCCGAGGGAGAGGTGGTTGATGATGTCGATGGGGAGGGAGAGGTCGTCGACGTTGACGGCCATTCGTACGGTCCTTCCCATGCCCCTTCGTCTTCCGTGAACGGACACCGCACCTCAAACGGACACCACGACGGCGAACACGGAGAGAGAGAGAAGCATGTACTTGGAGGCGCGTGTGCCCGTGCACCGAGTTATCCTACCACCGGGAGGAGGGGTAATGAGAGGCCAACGGCGGTGATGAGAAGGCCTATGGCTCCTGTTGGACTTGCCGATCTGGATAGCGTTGGGGGACGGTGAGCTACGTTCTTTTCTTCTCTATTCATCTGATTAACGATTTTATTCGACTTGCAGAAAACAATTCCTCGCCTCGTTGATCCTTCACCTCTTTGTAGCGAATCGACCGACGACCTCCCGATCTCATCTCTCCTTACCTACCTCAACGCAGCTATGCCCGTCGACAAACACGAAGATTTCGATACGGCTGAGGTCGTCAGGTATGTTGTGGCGCTTAGCGGGATGCCAGCCGGTTCTGCCGGAGGAATGGGGGCGCGTGTGGGTATGGAGAGCGGAGGGTTCTGCTTGAGGGAGATATTGTGAGGATCGTCGATCGAACCTATGGTCGCCTTCCCGTGCTTCTTCATGTATGGTTTGTCACTCTATCTAACTTCTTGGACCTTGCGTCGACGGTCTCCCATACTTATCTTGAACGTGCTTTGTAAATATATATCCATCCTCCGTCGCTATGTAGTTCTCTGTACTATATGTTGCCTCGTCATGTATTGCTATAATCGTCGGTCTACCTATATCCTCGNTTTTTGCTTTCGATCATTTGTAGTCGCACTCGTTTTGTCTTGCTTTGCTGTCTATTTCACCTCGTTTTCCTCCGTCGTTGGCCTTTGATATACTCTTCGCTCTATCGAAGTTACTTACATCATATCATTGACATAGTTCGCCCTGAGGGCCTACGTTCATCAGTATGTATCAGCCATCTCTGACTATCGATCCAAAGATCAATCAATGTCATCCCTTCCATAACATAACTTCTCATTCATTAGAACCTGCACCGTATGTTCGATCTGCTCTTGGACCTTGGCGGTCTCACATCTGTACGCGATGATTTCGGGGGATCCTCAGCATTCTTACCCCCAGCATTCTTGCCCTTGATTTTGTGTATCCCTGCTGAACCGAAACAGCCGAAAAAATCATGGAAAGGCGGTTAGCTACTTGGGGTAGCTGCCTTTCCAGTACGCCCTACCGGGGTGATAATGACCTACAAAAGGGCTCAATGAGCCCTACAGAGGTGATGTTCACCCATGACGGGGCTCGACGAGCTTCACCGGGTGATAGTCACCTATCCTATCCTATCCTGACTCTATTCCCTACCCCACGCTCGCTCTCTTCCTAACTATCTAATTTTCCTCCAAGCATACTTGGAGCGATCAGGCGGGGCCCGTTTCCGGGTTTTTTCAAACTTGTAAAGAGCGGGAGCCGGTCTTTATAATTTTGGGAAAAGTTATAAAGAGAGGGAATCGATCTTTACAAGGTTGGAGGTTGACGTGTAAAAATTGTAAAGAGGCGTACTCGGTCTTTCCAAGAGGAGAGGTAAAGTTGTAAAGAGCGGAACGTGGTCTTTACAAGGCCAGAGATAATTTGTAAATACTCGTTTAGTTAAATTGAATTATAAAGAAGATGCTCGTATCTTTACAAGCACGACCGTTGGCTTAAAGAGCCGAGAATTGTAAAGATTGAAACCTGATCTTTACCACCCGCGAGTTCAAAACGCGAACGAGGCCAGGTTATATTTTAGAATGAATTGTAAAGATCCCGTTCTGATCTTTACAAGTCTCTCCTAAGAGGTTGTTAGCCGAAGGCCGAGCCATACCCATATTTCGCCGATTCCGAGCTCGAATGCGACCGAAGCCAAATAAAATTGAAAAATTGTAAAGATCTAATTCTGATCTTTACAAGTCTTTCTCATGAGGTCGTGAGTTCAACGCTGAGCCATACCGATATTTAACCGGCTCCGAGTTTGAACACAGCCAAAGGCAAGTTATTCGAAGAGTTGTAAAGATCGGAATTGAATCTTTACAAGTCTCGCCTATCAATCTGACTGCGGGTACGTGAGCTCATGTACCGTTATAGGGATAGGCGATTTAGGCCAGTTTCAAGATCTCGGTTAGTTATTTGTCGCCGAGGATGCGAGAAATAAGTCACCGGTTTTTTAATTGTCGTTGATAATGCGAGAAATAAGTGATGAGCCAAATTATTTGTTGTCGATTTCACGAGAAATAACTGACGAGCTGATAATTTGTTGCAAAGGTTAGTTATTTGTCGTCGAGGATACGAGAAATAAATCACCGGTCGGTTATTTCTCGTCGATAATGCGAGAAATAACTTACAAGCAGAATTATCTGTCGCCAATCTCACGAGAAATAACTTACGAGCTGATTATGTGTCGTAAAAGATATGAGAATTGAGCGATGGGATAGGTATTTGTTGTCGAGGATATGAGAAATAACTGGCGAGTCGCCGATTGCACGAGAAATTGCTGGCTTTCAGTTCTCGCTTTCGACGTTGGGGAACGAGTTCAGAAGATGAAGCTATAAGATGTCACAGTCAACTAGTATTAACAAGTTTCTTCTCATCTGAATATCAGTGAATACTTCTTCATGTTCCTTACGGTTAGTCCTCAGTTCTGACACAACAGATAAAGCGCGTTGTAATTAATTGCGGCAATCACGTACGCCGATCTAACTTTCTTAATTCTGGCGGTGTGCCCATCGGGTTAGGGTTAGGGTTAGGGTTAGGGTTAGGGTTAGGGTTAGGGTTAGGGTTAGGGTTAGGGTTAGGGTTAGGGTTAGGGTTAGGGTTAGGGTTAGGGTT